>JBCEWC010000746.1:0-49974 GCA_038996855.1 Solanum aculeatissimum | reverse complement strand
AAAAAATACACTACCATACTTAATGATTAATAAAAATACAATACATAATAAATATAAAAATATACAAAAATACACTATAACAATTTACTACTTACTAATACCCACTTACCCTACTTGCCCCCAAAAATTGGTATGAATATTGAATAACTTAAACTTGCAAGGAAAATATTAAAAACTAAATAAGGTGAAGGATATTTTTGTAACAAAAAACATATTATTAAAATTTATACAATGAATATTATTTTAAATACAACAGACCAAGCACACAATTATAAAAAATAATCTCAAACATAACTAATTTCATCATAATTTATATTCAAATCAAACGAATCCTTATAGTTGCATATAGGTGTCAATATCAACATATTTGTTACATGAGTACATACTGCCTTAGTTAAATATCTCATTCTGTTGAAGGATCTGCACATATATTTATATTTCTTTTGAAATAAGTTTTTCATCTGGTATAAAGTTTAAAATTTTAAAAATATGCATTAATAAGAATATCTACTGAGTTGGACTGAAACATAAAAAATCAATTGTTAAGCTTTTCAGTTATTTTCAAAGAAAAACTATCAGTTTCTTCTGACGATCTTAAAATAATTTAATGTTCAAGTAACTTTAAAACATGTGTCATCGAGTTTAAAATCTTTGTACATTTAGGGTGTGTTTGGTATCGAGTAAAATATTTTCCATGGAAAATATTTTTTTAGCAAATAAGTTAATTTCTAATTTATTTTCTTATATTTGGTTGGTGAGTGAAAAATATTTTCTATTGTTTGGTTAGTAAATGAAAAAATATTTTTAAAAAATATCTTTTATTTTTAATTAGAGAGTAGAATTTTTTTTTAGGAATATAGTTTCTAACATGAAAATATTTCATAATTTGAAATATTTTTTAGAAATAAATATTTAAATTCTTTTTTTGGGGTGGGGGGTCAGGGGGTGGTGGCGGGGGCGGGATAGAGTAAAAATTTGAAATTTTAAAAATTTCGTAAAACTAACGATCAATAAAAAGAGTAAAAGAAAAGAGAAAATATTAAGAAGAGTAGAGAGAGAAACTTAATTTTCTTTATTTTAGTCAACATATCTTTTACAAAGGACTAAGACCATATATATAGGCTAAGGAAAGAGCTTCCTCTATAAGCTAAAGAAAGAGCTTTCGCTCGGGAAGAGCTTCCTCTATAAGGAGCTTCCTCTGTAAGATAAGGGAAGAATTTCCTCTATAAGTTACATGGACTTCTAATACATATTTTATTATTTAGAACACTCTCGCTTTAGAAGTCCACATTATTCTTAATACGCATCATTTGCTGTCTCATTAAAAACCTTATCAGAAAAATTCAGTGGGATAAAACCCTCATTAAGAAAAAAAAGAGTACAACGCGTATTTCACTCCCCTTTATAAAGACCACGAACCAAGCGATGTAGCATTTACATTCCAATCTTGTGTACCATCTTCTCAAGTTTTGATGCTGGCAAAGATTCAGTGAATAAATCTACTTAATTATCACTTGAACGTATTTGTTGTACGTCAATATCACTATTTTTCTGAAGATCATGTGTGAAGATTTTTTTTTGGTGAAATGTGTTTTGTCCTATCTCCTTTTATGAAGCCTCTTTTTAATTGAGCTATGCATGCAGTATTGTCTTCAAATATAATTGTGGGTACTTTAACATCATTCTCCAAGTTGCATATTTCTTTAATGGACTGTATCATTGATCTCAACCACACACATTTTCTTCTTGCTTCATGAATCGCGATTAACTCAACATGATTTGGAGAAGTAGCAACAATGGACTATTTCGTAGATCGCTTGATATAGCAGTCCTTCCATAAATGTATAGATAATCCATTTGAGATCGAGCTTTTATGTGGGTCGGATAAATAACCTGCATCTGCATAACCAACAAGATCTATATAATTTTGTTAGTATAAAACAAACCCATATCAATAGTCCCCTTTAAATATTGCAGAATATACTTGATACCTTTCCAATACCTCGTTGTTGGGGAAGAGCTATACCTTGCTGGAAAATTAACAGAAAATGTTATGTCAGGTCTAGTTGTATTAGCAAGATACATAAGTGCATATGGTACCTCAAGGCCAAGAAGTTCCTCATTCTCTTCTGGAGTTCAAAATAAATCTTTATTCACTTCAAGTGATCGAACAATTATTAGAGTACTTAATGAGCGTGCCTTGTCCATGTAAAATTGCTTTACAATCTTCTCAGTATAGGCAGATTGGTGGATGAAGACCCCTTCTGCTAAATGTTCAATTTGCAGATCAAGATAAAGTTTTGTCTTTCCAAGATCTTTCATCTCAAATTCTTTCTTCAGGTATTCAATTGCCTTTTGGACCTCTTCAGGGGTTCCAATGAGATTTATGTCATCCACATAAATGTCAAGTATAATAAACTCTAAATCGATTTTTTAATGAAAATACAAGGACAAATAGTATCATTTATATAACTTTCATTTATGAAGTACTCACTAAGATGATTATACCACATACGTCCTGATTGTTTCAAACCATACAATGATCTTTGTAATTTGATGAAGATCATTTCTCGAGATTTAGAATTGCATGTATCAGACAATTTGAATTCTTCTAGAATTATCTTATAAATTTCATTGCCAAGTGAATCATAAAGCTAAGATGTAACCACATCCATTAGATGTATTTCAAGATTTTCATGTGCAACTAAACTGATGAGATATCGAAAAGTTACTGCATCCATAACAGGTGAATATGTTTTTTCATAATTGACACCGGGTCTTTGAGAGAATTCTTGTGCAATAAGGACTGCCTTATACTTTACAACTTTATTTTCTCATTTCGTTTATGCATGAAAATCCATTTATAGTCAACTGATTTAACACCATAAGGTATTTGGAGTATAGGTCCTAAAACTTCACATTTTAGCAAGTGAATTCAATTCTGATTCAATTGCCTCTTGCCATTTTGGCCAATCACATCTTTGTTGATATTTTTTGACAGATTTAGGCTCAAAATCCTCACTATTTTGCACGAGGTCTAGTGCAACATTATACACAAAAACATTATCCATCATAATTTTTGATTGATCTAAATTTATCCCATCACCAGTAGAACTTATTGAAAGTTGTTCATTCACTTGAATCCCGGGATCACTGATTTCTTCAAGAACATTAGGATTAATCAAATCTTGTACCTCTTCATGAGATTCTTTTACAGTGTCTTTTTTATCATTCTTCATGCTTCTTTTTCTAGGATTTTTATCCTTTGAACCCAATGGTCTGCCACGCTTCAGGCATGTTTGGTATTAAGAAGCTATGACACTAGTAAATGGTCCCTTTGGTATGTCAATCCAGATAGACACATTTGTTAGAGGGATATGTGATTTAGTTATTCGTCTCAAATCAGTAAATGCATCTGGTATTTAATTTTCTATTTTTTGTAAGTGGATGATCTTCTGGACCTCTTGCTCACATATACGAGTATGTGGATCAAAATGAGATAGTGATGAAACTTTTCATGCAATTTTCCTTTTGGGGTTTGTTTCTCTCCTTCTAATTATGGGAAAGTTATTTTATCAAACCAACAATCTGCAAATCGAGTAGTGAATAAGTCTCTTGTCAACGTTTCAAGGTAGCAAATTATCGAAGGGAATCAAACTCAACATATAATCCTAACCTCCATTGAGGACACATCTTAGTACGTTGCGGTGGTGCTACAGACACGTATACCACACAACCAAAGATTCATAGATGAACTATATTTTACTCATGACCAAATACTAATTGTGATGGAGAGTATTTATTATAATTAGTCGGTCTAAAGAGAACAAGAATTTTCACATGCAAGATAGAACGACCCCAAATAGTAGTGGGAATTTTTATTTTCATAAGCAATGATCTCACTATCAATTATAGGTGCTTAATAAATAACTCTGCAAGGTCATTTTGAGTATGAACATGAGCAACAAGATGTTCAATTCTTATCCCAATTGATAAACAATAATCATCAAAAGCTTGGAATGTAAATTTTCCAGCATTATCGAGGTGAATAGCTTTAATAGGATAATCTGATAATTGTGCCCTTAATCTTGTTATTTATGCCAATAACTTCGCAAACGCCAAGTTGCAAGATGATAAGAGACACACATGAGACCATCTTGAGGATTTATCTATTAGGACCATAAAATATCTAAACAATCTACTAGGTGGATGAATAAGCCCACATATATCCTCGTGCATACGTTCTAAAAGGTTTAGGGATTTGATACCAACCTTCAGGGTTGATGGCCTGACAATTAATTTGCCTTGATAACGAGCAGCACATGAAAATTCATCATTAGTAAGGATCTTCAGGTTCTTTAATAGATGTCCAGTTGAATTTTCAAGAATTCACCTCATCATTATTGATCCAGGATGGCCTATTTGGTCATGCCATAATACAAACATATTTAAATTAGTAAACTTCTGGTTTACGATTGAATGTGCTTCAATTGTACTAATTTCTACATAATATAGTCTAGAAGATAAAGTTGATAATTTTTCCAAAACATATTTTTTGGCCTGAGACACTCTTGATTATACCAAGGTATTCAATATTCATTTCATTTAGTGTCTCGACATAGTATTCATTTCGGCGGATATCTTTGAAACTTAACAAGTTTCTAGGGGATTTAGAAGAGAAAAGTGCATCTTCTATAACAAGTTTTGTCCCCTTAGGCAGAAATATAATAGCTCTTCCTTCAATCAATTTTGAATTACCAGAGATTGCAGTAACATTTGCTTTTCTTCTAAGCAAGTAAGGAAAGTATTTTTCATCTTTGAAAATGACATGAATTGTTCTACTATCAATTACACAAATATCTTCATGATTGATCATTGATCCAATCAAAATTTGAGGTATATCCATATTTTCTTTAAAAATAAAATAAAGTAAAAATTACTACTAAACATGACTATTATACAAATTTCATTTATTTATCGACACTAGAAAAACATAAACATACCAACTGACATAAACAAAATTTTTTTTATCTAGATTATAGTCAGCTCATCACTGATCATTTTTCCTTCTGGGAAATTCAAAAAATCAGCTACATCTAAATGTGTGAGTTCAACATAATCTTTAGATAAAGTTTATTTCTGGATTATTATCAATATTTTTAAGAATGTTTGATAAAGTTGAACCAGACGCTTTGATGATCGATAGGTACATGATTAGTGTCCCATTCCTCTACATCTATGACATATACTTTCTGATTTTTTCTTTTGCACAGACTCCTATTTTTCAGCTTTTTTATATTGCTGGTCATTTTTTGATGCAAGACGACCATCATGATTCTAATTTCTCTTTCGACCATGGCCACGACTGGGGCCACAACCTTTTTCTCATTCGTGATAATTTGCCAGATTCACTTTAGGGAGTGGTATAGAACCAACAGGTCGACTTTCATGATTTTTCATTAATAGGTCGTTATGTTGTTCAGGAATAAGGAGGTGTGAAAGTAATTCAGAATATATTTTAAAGCCTATCTTCCGATATTATTGCTACAAGAGCATATTTGGGGGAGAAAATGTGGAGCATGTTTTCTCAAGCTTATCATGTTCAGTGACATCTTCTCCGCATAAGTTTAATTGTGATATAATTTTATACATAGATGAATTATATTCAGTTATACTTTTAAGGCTAAAGTCATCGACAGACACTTAAACTTGTCCACATTTTTTATTTAGACACCTCAACTAAGACTAGTTCTTATTAAACACCTCAACCAACCAAGATTTGAACCCCTTAAACTTTTTTTTCCTGCCTGGCATTATGTCATCCACGCGTGTCATTTAAACACAGATGACCTGGACAAGTCATCCATTCAACATCATCCACGTACGCTCCACGTGGGTTGAACTTCCACATCATATTTTTAAAGGGCAAAAAATCCCTAAATCAAAACATTTCTCTCTCCCCAACCTTTCTCCCTTCCCGATCATTTTCTCTTTCCACGACCAATTTCTCTCTCCCTGACTAATTCTCCATTGATCTTGAAGAAGAAACGGTTGGTTTGAGTATCATCTTGAAGACTCTTCTTCGTGTAAGTTATGATTTTTAATATTTTTTACTTAAATTTGTGTAATCGTTCTGCTGGGTACTATTATTGTTGTTGCTTTGGCTGATCCTTTGCTGCTATTTTTGCTGAAACAAGAAAGACAAGACAAAGAGGGATTAAAAGTAGTAATATTGTTAATTATAAAGAAATGAAAATGTTAACTTAAGATGAAACATATAGGCAGGAATTGAGGGAAGTGGGGGAGACAAAAACACATTAAATTATTTGTTTATGAAATAAAGAAAACAAAGAGATGAAGTTTATTAATCATTAATTAATGGGGAATAAAATGAAGAATAATTAATTGGTGTGGATTAAGAATAAATTATGGTGGTGTTAACGGTAAGATTTTGGAGACCTCCCCTTTTGCATTGATGGTGTCAACAGTAATGGTGTTAACAGTAAGTTAACAACCTAACGTTGATGAAAAATGAAGAATTGGAGAGCTCTGACGCTCCCCTTTTGCGTGAAGCTCAAACACTTTGCCAGGTAGGACAAATATGTTTATGGGGTTCAAATCTTGGCTGGTTTAGGTGTTTATTAGGAACTAGTCTTAGTTGATTATTTCTTCCTCATCTTAGCCCCATTTTCGAATTAGTTTTCACTATTGGAATCCTTATTACAAGAAGAATGTCTTTATATAAAAATTTTCAGATTCTAGTTTGTTTTTCTAACATGAGATTTTTGATCATTTTGCCATTTTCACCCGAATTGATTGATTTTAGTGTCATTAGATTCCTTATGTGACTGTGATGCAATATTTGGATAAATTGTTACGTCTCAGGTGCGAATTTGAGGGAAAAAGTTTTGGTTATTGCTTGATTTAGGCTACTAGTCGAAGCAAGTGAAATTTTAAACATTGTTAAGCTTATTGAACATTATATTCCTTATGTTTACGGCTTGAATAGATGAAATACCTATGGATGATTGAGTTATAATGGATGAATTGTGAAAATTCGATAAATAGTGAATTTGCATATATGACTTGGAAGTGAAACATTGAGATTAATTCTTGTTGACTTGTGCTACGATGTTGAAAAATTAATTGTGATATGAGGGCATTATATATATGAATTAAATTATGTGACTTGGTAATGGGATTGAAAAAAATGAGGGTGAGCTGCACTTGTGGGTCAGAGACTTGATTATAGGCTTGAGACAGATTCATTATTATGCCTTACTTTGATATCATATTATGATTTGATTATGAGCCTATATAACTATTGTACGTTTGACTTGAGATGATGATACTTATTATAAAGTGAACTCTTATTTGTAATTATAATTATTACATTATTTACATATGTTCTTGATATGCATTGTGACTGAGTACCATTGATAAAACACTGATGAGAAATAGGGGATGGACTACATGAGTCGTGGCATGAAACACAAATGAGAAATAGGGGATGGGCAACACGAGCTGTGACATGTGACATTTATTATATTTTGGGGTCGGACCACACGAGTCGTTACAAGTTACATTGATTATCTATATATTGGGAATGAGCCTCACGGGACGGGGCAGGTACATGGATAGATATGTCCCCCATGGGTTCCAGACTGATTATATCAATGGATGTGTATCGTAGGATAGACATGCATCACGATTAATTGACATTGCATTACATCATATCATTTTATACCATTCCCATCGTATGTCATACCATTTCTAGTACGTTGTATTGATTCAGTTATTGTGAATCAGTTATATGAGGATATACTAGTTGATTATTTGAAACTATTTAAAAATATATGTTATATGATCGAGTTGTACCTTTTGATTTCTATGTCTTGTCTAATACTTCGTAGTTCCCACCTTAACACACTTATAATTTATGGATTAAGGGGCCTACGTATAATTGGATCAGTTGGGCCAGCTGCTTCTACTGCGTTTATGTATGCACTTAGTGTTTTCTCTAATTATGTTAATTATTTTCTTTGTTTTACTTCCTTATAATAAAACCAGTATTTTAGATGGATTATTGTAGCAAATCTCTGTGTTCTCATAAGAATTTTATAAAAAATGTCTATATTTTAGGTGTCCTAGTAACTTATATTCTAACCTAGATATTATGTCTATTTAGTTCCTCCAATCTCTAGTTATTCTCTTTAGAATTATTAAGTCTAATATATTCGAGATATAACTCACTTAGTTATCGCTTAGTTGTGAAAAATAATTTCGTATTTTTTAGAGGTCTTCAAATTTAAAATAAGTACCCAAAACTCCTGGGCTCTGATACCAAAATGTTATGAAAAAATAAAAATTACAAGTCTAAATACGAAAAATACAAGTCTAAAGATGAAAAATACAAGTCTAATGAAAAATGACAGTCTAACAGAAAAATAAAAATTTAAAGTAAAATGTAGGAACTTACATGACTTAGACTGATATAGGTTTACCTTTCGAGAAACTCGATGAACTCTTACATGCTTGTGACAATAGCTAAGCACACTAATTTACAACAACATATTTTATTCAACCAGGAGAGTTATTTGGTTGAGGGAAGGTTGGATACATGAAGGTAGATGAAAGGGAAGGGGAATATGTTACTAAGTAAGAGGACTACTTGTGCCTTGCTACTCTTTTCTCACACCTTTCTTCATTACTTGATGTGGTATTCATTAAATGTCTTGGACTTGAAATGTGAATTCCAATATGATATCTCTGATCTTGAAATTTGGACAAACCACCAATGTCTTTCTATCATATATCACTATTTCTGACCCTTCATATGGTCACTTTGGGATTTTGTTTTTGATTTTACACCTCACATGGCTACCAAAATATTCTTTGTCTCCCACTACTTCGTGTCCCTTTATATTATTATATTTTTTTGGCATTTTTTTATTTTGTCGTCTTCTACAATATCTATTTACGTGTTTAAATTGTGCAATGTCACAAAATCAAAACTCATCCTCGAATCATTGTCTATTCCATCATGAACCTCGTTATCCGACTCATACTGTGTTTCTTAGTCTTTTACGTCTTCTTACCTGTCTTGAAGCTCTTGTTTAGTATTTTGAAAAGATTTTTTCAAAGTCTTTTTTTCTATTAGTTTTTTCATTTTTTCTTTCTTTTTCTTTCTTGATTTACTTGCCTTTTTCTTAGATGACTCACCTCTTAGTGGTGTGGGGAGTATCCAAAATATTTTCTTGTTAGTTACACTTTTTGGTAAAGTGTCAGCCATAAATGGATTTGATGAGTTTTCATCGACTACCATTTGAGCTGGACTAGCTGTATCCACATCCGACACAGTGGATCTGTATGCATTTATTGGGGAATGCACACCCATTAGCGAATTTAATAAGTCCTTACCAACCACTGTTTGAGTCGGACTAGTTGTTTCTATATCCGACATAATGAATCTTTTTGCATTCATTGGGGAATGCACACCCATCTCATCCATTTTTATTGGATATGGAGAACTCGAATGATTTTTATTATGATCATCCATGCCTATATGCGTTTGACATAGCTCAAATTTTATTATCCGTAGGCGTTCTTCTATTATTTGTAATTTTTTATGAGTCTAGTATTTTCTTGCATTAGTGTTTCATTTCAAGATTCAATCTTTTAAATGCCTCGGCCATTGAAGAGCAGTGGTCATAAATAATAATTTTGTCGGTGTCTTTTTGGATATTATACTGGATGGTCTTTTCTAGATTATGTCTAAGGGCCGGAGAAATGTAATAGTTAGGTTCTAATATTCCTCTAGCATAGTCTAATGCTTCATTAAAATCATTAAAACCTTTAAAAAGTGGAACTTTCACACCTTGTATTGATTCTACAACTTCTATCCATATCTAAAAAACGTCATTTGTCTTTCCGTGGACAACCATATAACATTTAAACTTCCTTTCTCTACTTTTATCTGTGAATTATTGACATAGTGCATGTACTACGGTATGAAATACTTGTTGTATTTTTTATTATAGGCTATTCAAAAATTATCTACTAGACACTTTTGCGGTTTATCTATTACGCATTCAGGCAATACTCAAAAAGATAAATTCGACGGTGAATACAATATTAAATTATGCTTTTCAAAATGGATTCTCTCCATTGCTTCTGCTGCTACTGTCTAAGGTTTAAAACGAATATTACCTACAACCGTCTGCACATATGAGTTTGAAGTTGATGATTCACCTTTCACCGTTACTGGTCTCATGCTGAAAAATAAATATTTATTATTAGTTGATTCTAAGATTTAATCTCCTTTACCGATCTGCTAAGTTATTATATTTTCTTTTAATATATTCAAATACAATATTTTCATAAGTTGAAATTGTATCAATGAAATTAAGCCATCATCGTCTACTACTTATTTTTTCATTTATTGTTTGATGAAATTTAACAATTGCTTCGCAGTCTGGTCTGACTAGTATTTCAATTTTGTTCAAAATATATAATCTAAAACTATTTAAATCATATACTACTGATAGGATCTCTGCGTCTGTACTGCTCATGTTCCCTTTTTCTTTATATTTTCCACTCTAGTATGCACAATGTTTTCCTTAATTTTTACTACTATATTTACTTGGTCGGGATTTTAGCACCGTTCCTCATCCTGCAAAGCTTCCATCTATTTCTATGATTAAATAGTCTGTATCAAGAACTATATTTAAGTCAAAAATATTTTTAACCTTTTCTTTAATCTTTTGTACCAATCTAATATCCTCTCAATTAAAATGTTTATGTCCTTTACTTCTCATCTTGGCGTATAGTGGCCCTGATATTTTTTCTAAGTCTTGGATGAAGTTTCTAGCATAATTTATAAGTCCTAAATGTTTTTGTAATTCTTTTGTGCTTTCTAATTTTTTTGGCATGTCCAGAACTTTCTTAACTATATGCGACTGTAATTTAATTTTTCTGTCTCCTAGTATTACTCTTAAGAAATATATATGTGTTTTACATAGATCCACTTTATCTTTGTTAATTATTATATCATTTTCTACGAACAATCTAAATACCATTTGAAGGTGGCCTAAATGTTCCCTAATATCTTTACTAAATACTAAAATGCCATCTACATAAACGAGGATAAATCTTTTATAGTCTCCAAATATACTATCTATTTTTCTTTGAAAAATTAGAGGTGCAGTCTTTAGTCCTAAAGACATTGCTAGCCATTCAAAATGTCCTTCGGGACATGTAAATGTTGTCCATTCTATAATTTCTTTGTGCATTCTAACCTGCCAATACCCCGATTATTAATCGAATTTACTAAATATTTTCTTCCCTTGTATTCTGTTTATTAATTCATTTTTATCCGGGAGTTTGTACGCATCTTTTCTAGTGTTATCATTAAGTATTTTATAATTTATTACCATTCTTGCTTTTTCACTTATTATTTCATTATGGTTCTGCGCCATAAAGGTTACAAACCTATGTTTTGGCGTAGATCTTTGTATTACTCCTAAATTTAATAGCTCCCTAATGTGTATAGCAAAGTCTTCCATATCCTGATTAGTGGCTTCTATTGAGGCTATTTTTATTATATATTCTGGATTTATGATGTCTAATTTACATACTACTTTATTTGTCTCCCAATGTTTTAATGGGTTTTTCATTATTATTTCCATTTCATATAATATTTTTACTATCTCGTTTAAGTCTTTTGGACTTTTTATAGCTCCTATCTTTGTTATTCCTTTTCTGAAGTTATAAAATTCTGTTTATATATCAATCAAAGTTGAGTCTTTATTTAGTATGTCATAGTCTTCTTCTTTATACATCTCTTCTTGCTTTTTACAACATATTTTACCATTTTTATATTTGTTACAATACTACTGCAGGTGATCTGGACCTAGTGTGCTGGTGGATACTATCTCAGATTTATCATTAATATATCTTCCTTTTGTCTGTATTTTTGTTGTTTGTTTTAGTGTGTAAGTAGTATTTGTAAAGAATACTACTTCATCCCTTGTAATCAAACAAATATCATTGTTATGTAATATGAATTGTAATCTTAGAACAAGATCTACATTTATATTTAATTCCCTTACCCAAATCCTCTCAACTTTGTAAGCTGGTTTGTAAAATTTATCGCATGTATTTATGAAACTAATTTGGGTTTTATCTGTATAGTATTAACATATATTATGGGTTCCATCCATTTTCATTGTCGTAATTGACTTATCTAAATTTTTTATTAGATCTGTTGGTATTGTTTTCTTGTTTATTATTCAATCAGTACACCCTGTGTCTACTAGTGCTAGAGTCTCTATCTCGACGTTTTCTATTTTGAGTCTTGCTAGTATTTTTATTGTGGTGAATTTTTTATCTTCATTACATATTAAAGTTTCACAGGTCTCTATATTCATTAATTCGATTTCTTGTGTAGGTTCTGGTTGCCAATCTTCTTCTATCTTTCTTTTTCCTTTTTCTAGGGTCATTATTCTTTGTTACTCGTTTATTTTAGTTTCTAGTCTCATTATTCTTGAGGTTGTGGTCTGATTTCTTTCTTCTTTGTATTCTTCTTATTTTATTATCTTTATTTTTAGCATATCTTCTATGCATGCGATGCATCCTTCCATATAACATAATTTACATTTTGCCCTTTTTTTCTTTGCTAGGATAACATTTACATATAGTACATTGATTACTATCTATTCCTTTTTCCTTTAAAATTCATGACTACATTCTTGCAAAACATTTACCATTGTACTCACTTGTATTCCTTCTAAATCTAGATTCTCCATTTCTAATCCTATTTCGTTTATTAATTCCTCTTGTGCAGAGTCAGCGGAGTCTAATTGTGATCTATCGGCTGCTTCTACACTAACAACAGGATATATACTTTCACTATCTGACATATATTCATCTACATTTATTAATATTTCTTGAAAATCTATTAGTTATAAATTTCTTGTCCAACTATTATTTCTTTTTGGGCATACATTTGCCAAATGTTCTATACTACCACAAGTAAAACACTCCAGTATATTTCTATAATTTCTATCACTTCTATATTTTCTAACTTGTCTATTTCTATCTAGATGTGGTTTTCTAGCTAATGATTTTCTTAAGTAATACTTTCTTTTGTTATATGTATTCACATAATGTGGTCTATTCCTTTTATAACATCTTTTCCGATTCTGATCTTTATTATAGCTTTGAGTAGTATATATTATTTTTTTATAGAAACTCATCTCATTTTTCTTTAATTGTTTCTAAATGTATATATTCACACATTTTTTTATTAATATCTCCATTACATTGTACCCTATGCCCTATTGACCATCTAGCATTTGAATTTTGGATCACTCCTTCTCTTTTATACCATCTCTCTTCTATTTCTCGTCCAAAAGCTCATGGTACTTTATTAAATAACTTCTTTCCTAATTTTTCCTTAAACAAATTTCCAATAATTGTACAATAGTAGTAGTAATCTTTTGGGAAAGTGTTTATGTAGAACCAACTTGTAATACTTAGTTGCTCTAATTTTATTACAATATTTCTTGTAGTATTACTAATCCACTATTTGGGTCTTCTCCTGGAACCAAACTATGTATCTTGTTTGTAAAATAATATGGATTAGCTCTCATATTTACTAAAGCTTGAAATTCTTGTGAGAAGTTAGACCTGTAAGCTTCCCATAGAGCTTTTGCCGATTCTCCTAAGAAAGACTCCATATATTTATACATTGTTTTCAAGTCTGTATATTGATGTGTCTTTATATAATCTGCTACGACTATTCCTTTCCAGAGACCTATAATTGTATTCCACATTTTTGGGTCATGTGCAGCTATGTTTAGTATCTTTTCTTTGTTACCTCTTTCTTGTAACTTAATTGGTTCTTCTATCGACATTCGTTTTCCTCCTGATTTTAAGTTTTTCATTATGAATTCTGGATTTAGTCTAAATACTCTTCTTCGTGGTACATTTTCAGTACTCATGTCTACGATATGTTGTTGTGTTGTTCTTTGAAAAGGGCTAGAACTAGTTGATTCCATAAATTCATTTTGGCTTATTCCCAAATCTAATTCTATTTCTTCATCACTATCATATATTCTATTAACAAGTTTCTCAAGGTCATCTAGTTTTGTTTGCATTTTTTGTTGTTCTCAATATCTTAAATTGTATGTTCTAAATTCACATTTTTTAAAGTGTCATTCTGTTTCTATTAGATTGAACCCTCCTATCTTACATCCTTTACATTTAAATGTTGCATTCATATTTTCTTCATACTTTCTTTTTGCCTTTCTTAGGGCTTCATCAACCTCAAATTCGTCTTGTATTATTTCTATATTCATCATTTCTATAGTTATATCCATTTCTTTGTCTAATTATTTTTGTCTAGTGTATTTATAATCAGTGAATCTTATAGATGTTTCTCCTTTATTTGTATACATTAGATGAGATTCTAGTACCAATACTTTTTCTTTGTTAAATTTTTCTAAATTCGATTCTAACCTTGCATATTCTTCTGGGTTTAACTTTATTGGCTTTATTAACTTTATTCCTTTATCTCCCATTACTTCAACTACATCATCTACTTTAATCTTAAATTTTGTATCACTACTTAAGACCATTTTCCTATAAATCCCACACATATTAGTAGGTTATTTTCCTTCTCCATTTCTTCTTAACCTTTAGTATGTATTCAAATTTTTATGTTTTTTCCAAATTCCTTCAGATTTCACATGAAATTAGGGCTAATATAAAATATTCTCCCATTATTAGTCATATCTACCTCGGTTAGTCCTATAATGGATTTCTTTAGATCAGACCATCTATCATCATTCATTGCAATTAACACTTTAGTTCCTAAGTTCTTTCTAATTGGTCCTTTTAATTCAATTATAATTAATCCCATGTGCATGAGAGTCATTCTAGTATTTATTACCCCTTTAAATGATTCTGGATTAATTAGATGTATTATCGCGGTCTCATTTCCTATGACTGATAGTTGTTCTTCTCTATAATGTCGATATAGTTGAGTATTTTTTGAGAAATATTTTGTATCATGCAATGTCTTAGGATTTAATAGTTTTAACTGATTTTGTTGGAAGATTCTTAAATCCCTGTCTACGTCAATTATCTGATTTAATTCTTGGTTTTGACTTTCTTGTTTGCTTCATGATAAGATTCTTGGTATAAGGTAGTTTCCTATTTTATTGTCTGAAAAATTTACTCTTGGTCTTTCTTCAGTTGTTCTTGTCCTACTTGGAGAAAGGTCCATAGTTGAGGTTTTCTAGTAAGCTTTGGTCTGTCTTTTTGTGGTGTTATTTCTATATTTTTTAACTGGACTATTAATTTGTTTACTTCAGTATTTCTTGGTTACTCTATTGCGTCATCCTTTGCTTTAAGAAGTTTGTCTGTTTTTACATTTATCTCTAGTAATAGTGCTATTATGATATTATTGTGCTTAATACGAACTTGATCGGACTTGCTTTGGGGTAAATAATTTGAAAATCCTTGTGGATTAGTTTGAAGTTTTAATGTAAAAGTTAGTGCCTTTGCATAAATTGGGTCTAGGTCATTCATGAAAGAGAAATTTCTTCAAGTTTTTCTACTATCATGTTTAATTCGTTAATCTCAGTCATTACCACTTCTACTTGCCCTATTATTTTTGTTACTAGTTGCGTTGTTTTGACTTCTAATTCTTTGGATATTTCTGTTATTATTCTGACCAATTTTTCTATTTTGACCTTAATAGGTATTTTTTCTATATTAAATTTATTATTCAAATACTAAATTTTTGGTCTATTTCCAATTCTTGCGACTTTAGAAAATCAAAGTTTTGTTCGAGCTTGTCTAATATCTTCTTCTGTTTGTTTTGAGTATTCTCTAGTTTTGTTCAATCTTATTATAGTTTTATTATTTTCTTGAGCTTTTTTGTTAAAGTTTATCATTAAATCTATTAGTGTATTGTATTGTTTTTCTTAAGAATGTAACGTATGTTCTCCTATATTAAAATTACACCTTATCACTACATTGTCTTTTAATATTCTCACTTGTCTTTTAGAGTGAATTCTTAGGTCTAAATACTCAAGATTTTTAAGTGGATCTATTGTTGTCGAATATTCTTTAATAAGCTACCTTTTAGCCTAAAGGAGTAGTTACTTTACAAAGTTTTGCTTGAAAGTTTACTCTCTGCGTAGAGGTTTCTATGTTTCGTCTAATACTTTGTAGTTCCCTCCTTAACACACTTATAATTTCTGGATTAAGGGGCCTACGTATAATTGGGTCAGTTGGGTCAACTACTTCTACTGCATTTATGTATGCACTTATCGCTTTCTCTAATTGTATTAATTGTCTTCTTTGTTTTACTTCCCTATAATAAAACCAATATTTTAGATAGATTATTGTAGCAAATCTCTGTGTTCTCAACTTCTTATAAGACTTTTATAAAAAAAATGTCTAGATATTAGGTGTCCTAATAACTTATATTTTAGCCTAGATATTAAGTCTATCAGTTCCTCCAATCTCTGGTTATTCTCTTTAGAGTTATTAAATCTAATATATTCGAGATATAAATCACTTAGCTGTCATTTAGTTGTGAAAAATGATTTTATATTTTTTAGAGGTCTTCACATTTAAAATAAGTAACCAAAACCCTTGGGGTCTGATACCAAAATGTTACGAAAAATACAAGTCTAAAGACGAAAACTACAAATCTAATGACAAATGATAGTCTAATAGAAAATAACGAGAACATTTATGAAATTTTTTAAAATTATGTTTTTGATTAGAAAATAAACTAGTCCTACTCGATACTCCCTCTCTCGTGTATGTCTTAAGCCAATTTTTCTTTTACATTTTGTTGATTTCTCGCATATTTTTTTTTAAATCTACCCTATTCATCTCTTCCTCTTAACCTTGCATACTTAATAATTTCTTCTTTAATCCCACCCTATAATGACAATTAATTAGTCCTTGTAAGTTTTACGGACTTAAAAGCCTTATAATACTAGGAATTTATAGATTAATTCATCGTTATTATTAAGAAGTTAAGAGGCTAACAATGTACTAAGGGTAAGATTACATGCAGATTATCAAACAAACCATACAAAACTTGAACATTATATAACATAATACACATGATACTAATCATTCAAATCATTCAAACATAATATACAAACTACATTATTTTTGGGGGAGAAAATCGAAAGTAAAATGTAAAAACTTACATGACTTAGACCGAGAGAGGTTTTCCTTTTAGGAAAGTTGACGGACTCTTACACGCTTGTGAAAATAGCTAAGCACACTAATTTAAAACAAAACATTTTATTTAGCTAGGAGAATTTTTTTAGTTGAGGGAAGGTTGGATACATGAAGGTAGATGAAAGGGAAGGGGAATATGTTACTAAGTAAGATGAGTACTTATATGACCGAGTTATACCTTTGATATATATATATATATATATATATATTGTGATATTATCGAACTCCATTATGAGGCACCTGCTGAAAGGTATTATGGTTTAAATAAGTATGTATATTTATATATATTGTTGTTGCTAGGACTTTTCTGAGTGTAGGAGTGTAGTTGGGTGGTATGTGGCTGATGCAGAAGGAGTATTTTGTTTTGTATTCTTTACTTGATGTTTAGATTCTCTTGCTGAGTGTTTGTTATTTTGGTACTCACTCTTGATCCTACACATGTGTGTAGGTTGTGAGTCCAATTCCACTTGAGTCAGGTTTTATCTGTTCGGACCGAGCTTCCTGGATTTCGAGAGGTAGTGGCTTGTCTACTTGGCAAACCCTCTGAGTTCTTCCTATATTTCTTATATTCTATATAAGGACTGAGATTCAGAATTATTTTTATTTTCTATGTATTACGTTTTAGAGGATTATACATGTGACACCAGTCTTTGGATGGATTTTTTAGACTTGTTATCTTAGTGCTTGTTCTTATTTAGATCTCATCTCTTCCGCTTTAGTATTATTGTTAAATTGAGCAGGTTTGGGATTACTTGTCTTGGTGGTTTAGGCAAGTGTCATCACAATCATTTTTGGGTCCTGACAAGGTATTAGAGCATCAGGTTCATAGGTTTCAGATGTATACAAGCCCAGTAGATTAGAGTCTTAAGGATCGGTGCGGAGACATCTGTTACTTATCTTTGAGAGTCTATGGAGACTATTAGAAAATTTCCATTTTTTCTTTCAATTCATGTCATGCGTGTTTTTAGTGAGGTTACTTAGTGTTGTGTGTTCTTTTGGCAGATGGCTAGGACCATATCTTTATCTATAGGTGGAGCATAGGAGCTAGCCCATGAGACTACTTTTGAGACTCTTACTCGGGGCAGAGGTAGAGGTAGGGCTGGAGGTCAAGGTAGGGGCTGAGGACGTGCCCAAGGTGCAACTCCTTCTCTTCAAGGCACCCTTCATAGGATGATGGGCATGTTGGAGACTATTGCCCAAGGGATACCACCAACACTAGCTGGGGATAAGGTTTCCCCTCTCTAGGTGCCAGAGCAGCGTCATGAATTTGATGACTATTTGGTGGACCATTCAATCTCGGTGGGCCAACCACCTTATCTGCCTCAACATGTCTCTATTGATACTCCAACTCAAATTGTTCCTCCAGCTCGGGTTGCCCATGAGCATATTTTGGTAGTTGATAACCAGCAGAGGTACGAGAGATTTCAAAAGATGAAACCACCCTAGTTTCAGGGTTGTAAGGGAGAGGATGCCCATGAGTTTCTCACTTTGAGCTATGAGATATTAGAGGTCGTAGGCATGGTAGATTTGCGAGGGGTCAGGTTTGTTGCCTTGTAGTTGAGAGGGATAACTCAGGAATGGTGGCAGTCTTATTTGTATTCCAGGCCAGTAGGGTTCCCTTTAGTTAAGCGGGAGGTTTTGTTTTTAGGCTTTTCAAGAGAGATTGATACCTTGGAGTATTACAGAGGAAAGCTGAACCAGATTTGAGACCTTGACTCAGGGTGGTATGATTGTGGTTAAGTATAAGGCCAAGTTTTATCAGCTGTCTTGACATGCATTATCATTGATTCCTATTGATATAGAGAGAGTTTGTAGGTTCATGAAGGGATTGGCATTCTCCATCCATTCTTATGTGTTCAGATCCTCCCGAGAGGGTTCTTCCTTTAAAACTATAGTTGGTACCACCAATGAGGCAAAGTTATTATTGAGAGAGGAGATTGGAGACCCCAAGAGGGTCTAATCTTCAGGTCATTTTATCGGCTATTCATCCGGAGATAGGGGCTTCCATAGGAGAGGTAGTACTCCTCAACATAGAGGTCTATATCATGCATCTTTGCCTACTTCAGAGAGTGGTCAGGTCCCTTATGGTTCTCATGGTTATAGTTAGGGATCATCTAACTCTCAACAGAGACCAGTGGGCAGGGGTGGTTATAGTGTTTGCCCTCTATCTTCTTAGTTTTCTCCTCACCCGAGGTCATGTTATGGGTGTGGTGCTCTAGATCATCTGCTCAAATCTTGCCCTCAAGAGACTCATACGATGCCACCCGCTCTTATTCAGCGGCATCAGGTCAAAATCAAACACCTCCAACTAGAGATTCAACCCCTTAGGTCAGGGGTCATGGTAGAGGTCAGTCTGATAGAGGTAGATGTACTCCAGGTATACATAATGTGATATAGTGGGACAACAGGGTGGTAAAGGTCCTATTCAGCCAGCTGGGGATAGAGGTGGACATCTCTATGCTTTTCCTAAGAGGCTTGAGGATAAGGCATCTGATGTAGTCATTATAGGTTTATTCCAGTTGCCATAGGCCGACTTCGATATTATTTGATCTTGGATCCACTTATTCTTATATATCTTCATATTTGTCTACTGAGTTTGGTCTATTATATGAGCGTATGCTTGTGCCCATGCATGTGTTTACTCTTGTAGGAGATCCCTTAGTAGTGGATCAAGTGTATCAATCCTGTCTTGTCTCCCCAGATAGCTATGATACTTGGGTTCAGATGATTATACTTGATATGGTTGATTTTGATGTGATTTTGGGGATGGATTAGCCTTATCCTCATCAGACTATTCTTGATTGTTATGCTAAGACTATGACATTAGCCATTCTTGGTAAATCGAGTATTGTGTAGAGGGGATCGAGTAGTTCCTATCCTAGCAAAGTTATCTCTTATATTTGGGCATGAATGTTTGTAGATTAGGGTTGTCTTGCTTATCTGGCCTTTATTCATGATATGTGTTGAGCTACCCCCGATGGAGTCTATTCCTATTATTTGGGAGTTTGCTGATGTGTTCCCTATTAATCTCCCTAGAGTCTCTCCTGATAAGAACATTGATTTTGCTACCGATCGTGAGCCAGGCACTAAACCTATTTCTTTTTCTCCTTACTGTATGACTCTAGCTGAGTTGAAAGAGTTAAAGGAGAAGCTCCAACATCTTTTGAGTAAGGGGTTCATACGCCCTAATATGTCGCCTTAGGGTGCCCATGTCTTATTTGTAAAGAAGAAAGATGGCTCCATGAGAATATTTATTGATTAAAGGCAGCTGAACAAAGTAGCATTGAAGAACAAGTATTCTCTGCCTAGGATTAATGACCTCTTTGACCAGCTTCAGAGTGCAATTGTATTTTCTAAGATTGATCTGAGATTCGAGTATATCAATTGATGATCAAGGCTTCTGACATTCCTAAGATAACTTTCCAGAGTAGATATGGGCACTATGAGTTCCTGGTGATGTCATTTGGGCTAACTAATGCCCTAACCACATTTATGGAGCTTATGAATAGTGTATTCAAACTATATTTGGATTCATTTGTTATTGTAATCATCGATGATATATTGGTCTACTCCAAGATCAAGGCAGACCACGAGCATCACTTGAGGGTTGTGCTTCAGCGACTTAGAGAGGAGAGGTTATATGCTATGTTCTCCAAGTGCAAATTTTTGCTGAGTTCGGTGGCATTCCTTGCTTACATTGTGTCTAGAGAAGGAATTCGAGTTGATCCAATGAAGACTAAGGCAGTTTAGGGTTGGACTAGACCTATTTTAGCTATTGAGATTTGGAGTTTTGTGGGCTTGGCTAGTTAGTACAGGCGGTTTGTGTAGGTTTCTCTTCTATAACAGCTCCATTGATTAGGATCACTCAAAAAAATTTCCAAATCCATTGGTCGAATGAGTGTGAAGAGAGTTTCCAAAAGCTTAAGACATTATTGACCACAACTCCTATTTTGACCTTACCGGAGGAGGGTGTTAGCTTTATGGTGTATTGTGATGCCTCCAGAGTAGGTTTGGGTGGAGTCTTAATGCAAAGGGGGAAGGTGATAACTTATGCCTCTAGATAGTTGAAGACTCATGAGAAGAACTATCTCACCCATGACTTGAAGTTGGCGACTGTTGTGTTTGTGTTGAAGTTGTGAAGACACTACCTTTATGGGTTTTATTGTGAAATCTTCACCGATCATCATAGTCTTTAATATAATTTCAGCCAAAAGGAGATGAATTTGAGTCATATGAGGTGGAATGAACTTCTAAAGGATTATGACTTAACTATTTTATATCACTTGGGTAAGGCCAATGTGGTAGCATACGCTTTGAGTAGGAAGACTTCTAGTATGGGGAGTCTTACAACTATCTAGGTTGAGGAGAGGCTCTTAGCTAGGAATGTTCAGAGGTTAACTAATGGGTTAGTGAGATTGCAGATTTTTTAGGATGGCGGTGTGCTTGCTTGTGTTGAGGCTTAGTCTTCCTTGATAGATCAAATTAGGAGTCGCCAGTTTGAGGATGAGAGGCTATGTTAGATTTGTGATATGGTGGTGAGAGGGGAGGTTGAGAAAGTCAAGCTTGGTTCTGAGGGCATATTGAGGATTGGGGGTAGGATTTGTGTGCCTAAGGTGGGTGATTTGATCAGATTGATTCTTGAGGAGGCCCATTGTGCTAGATATTCCATTCACCTGGGATAACTAAGATGTACCATGATTTGAGTCAACATTACTGGTGGTGCAGTATGAAGAGGGACATTTCAAAGTTTGTGGCTAGGTGATTGACATGTCAGTAGGTCAAGTGTGAGCACTTGAGGCCAGGTGGAGAGCTTCAGAGGATGCCCATTCTCAAGTGGAAATAGGAACACATCACTATGGACTTCGTAATTGGCTTACCTCCCACAGTTGGAGGGATTGATTCAATTTGGGTAGTAGTGGACTGACTGACCAAGTTTGCTCACTTCATTCCTATTAAGGTAAGGTTCACAGTTGAGAAGTTGGCAAAGATTTACATCCGTCAGATAGTGAGACCTCATGGGGTCTCAGTGTCTATTGTATCAGATCATGGCTCATTGTTTACATCTCATTTCTAGAAGGCCTTGCAACATGGCTTGGATACTAGTCTAGATTTGAGTATAGGTTTACATCCTCAGATAAATGGTTAAGAAGAGAGGACTATTCAGGTGTTTAAGGATATGCTTAGAGCTTGTGTGATTGACTTTGGTGCCAGGTGGGATCAACATTTACCTTTGGAAGAGTTTGCTTACAACAATAGTTATCATTCCAGCATTCAGATGGCCCCTTTTGAGGCATTGTATGGGCGGAGATGTAGATCACTCATAGGTTGGTTTGATTCTATTGTGGTTGATATCCTTGACACTAATTTTCTTAGAGAGCTATTGAGTAGATTCATTTGATTAAGAGTAGACTATTGATAGCCTAGAGTCGATAAAAGAGTTATAATGATAGTCGAGTTTGACCATTGGAGTTTATGGAGAAAGATTATGTTTGGTTGAGAATTTTACCCATGAAGGGTGTTATGCAATTTGGGATGAACGGAAAGCTCAACCCTAGGTATATTGGTCCTTTTAAGATTCTGAAACGTGTAGGAGAGGTGGCTTACAGACTTGCCTTGCCACCTAGTTTGTCCTTTTTGAATCCTTTGTTTCATGTATCTATGTTGAGGTGCTATATTCCTGATGATTCTCACATATTATCCCTTGATTCGGTGGAGTTGAGTCTGGATCTGACCTACGAGGAAGAGCCCGTGGCTATTTTGGATAGAAAGGTTCGAAAGTTGAGTACCACAGAGATAGATTCAGCGAAGGATCAATGGCACCACCGACTTGTGAGTAAGGCTACTTAGGAGAGGGAATCTGATATATGGTCCTGATATCCTCATCTTTTTTAGACCTCAAGTATGTTTCCTTGCCTTATGTTCGAGGACGAACATTATTTTTAGTGGTGGATGATGTATTAACCCTGAAGATCATTGTTGAAAATTTCAGTCAAATTGTTGTTTTCTCCTTCTAAAAGTTACTTCAGGTCATTTTTGGTTGACTTTAAAAGTCAGATTTCAAAAACCTAGTAAAAAGTTGGAGTTTTGCAAAAGAAAGAGTTTTTAAAGAGGTTAAGTTTGAAAATTTTGAATTTTGGAGTCATTTTGAGTGTTGAAATTCAATTATGTTGATTCCATTAGCTCTGAAATGTCGAAACTGGTCTATGAGAACTTGCAAAACTGAATTCAGAGTTAAAATGAAGTTTTATGATCCAAAGTTGTATTTTTAGTTGTTTCTGAAATTAAGGTTTGCCTTTGGTCAATATTTAGGATTTGAAAGCTCGAATTAAAATTTTGACAATTCCAGTAGTTCCGAATGGTCAAACTAACACTAAAAATGGTCTCATAACAATTTTTGAAGTTTTCGATGGCAGTTTTGGTATTTCAAGTTTTAAACTAGTTTATTGGAGTTGCATTGATAATTATATTATAAAATCCTCGAAATCAAATTCTGATTATTCCGTTGAGTCTAGATCGCTCTTTCTGATATAGATACATATCTGGTTTGTAAAATTTGGACTCAGAATGAATCCAAAGGGTCCATATTGAGTTTTGTGATAAATGTGTTTTGCTGCAACTGGTGTAGCAAACTTCCTTCTCCGTGTTCGCAAAACTTATGCCAATTGTGCTCCACGTTTGTGAATGATGTGGCACGTTTGCAGAGTAGTCAAAAGATTTGACTTCCGCGTTCGTGGAGTACAATTGGGGCCTGAACTATTTTAGTTTTAAAAGACGTAATTATACTCATTTCCACCATTTTTAATATTCAGCTTCGTTTGAGAGTGGGAATATTGAGATTTTTCAAGGAAAATCGATTGGGTAACTATTCTTTAACCTATTTCATTGATTTGCATTGATTAATTTATGATTCTGACTTATAATTTTGGGAGTTTAATGGTGGAGTTTGGGGACTCTTTAGACTTTGACTCCTAAACTTTAATTGATGATTCCTTCCTCATCTTAGCCCTATTTTCGAATTTATTTTCACCGTTGGAATCCTTATTACGAGAAGAAAGTCTTTATATAAAAATTTTCAAGTTTCAATTATTTTTTTTGGCAAGAGATTTTTGACCATTTTGCCCTTTTCACAGAATTGATCTATTTTAGTGTCATTAGATTTTTTATGTGATTATGATGTTATATTTGAATAGATTGTGATATCTCAGGTGCAAATTTGAGGGGAAAATCTTCGGTTATCAGTAGATTTGGGCTACTAGTTGAGGCAAGTGGAATCCTAAACCTTGTTAAGCTTATTGAACATTATATCCCTTATGTTTACGACTTGAATAGATGAAATACTTGTGGATGATCGAGTTATAATGGATAAATTATGAAAATTCAGTAAATAACGAATTTGAATACATGACTTGGAAGTGAAATATTAAGATTAATACCTGTTGACTTGTGCTACGATGTTGGAAAATTAATTGTGATATGAGAGTATTATATATATGAATTGCGTTATGTGGCTTGTGAATGAGCTTGGAAATAATGAGGTTGGGTTTCACTTGGGGGTTAGAGATCGACTTTATTATAGGCTTGAGACAGACTTATTATTATGCCTTACTTCAATATCATATTATGATTTGATTATGAGCCTATATAACTAATGTACATTTGACTTGTGATTATGATACTTACTTTAAAGTGGACTCTTTTTTGTAATATCATTATTGCATCATTTACATATGTTCTTGATGTGCATTGTGATTGAGTACCACTAATGAAACACTGATGAGAAATAGGGAACAACCATACGAGTCGTGGCATGAAACAAAAATGAGAAATAGGGGATGGACAACACGAGCCGTGACATGTGGCATAGATTATATTCTAGGGTCGGACCACACGAGCCTTTACATATTACATTGATTATCTATATATATTGGGGTCAAGCCTTACAGACCGGGTCAAGTACATGGATAGATATGTCCTCTGTGGGTTCCGGACTTATTATATCAGTGTATGTGTATCGTAAGATAGACATGTATCAGAATTACTTGATATTGCATTACATCATATCATTTTATTTCATACCAATTCTTGTACCTTGTATTAATTCAGTTTCTGTGAATGAGTTATATGAGGATATATTTATTGATTAATTGGAACTATTTAAACATATATGTTATATGACCGAGTTGTACCTTTGATATATATATATATATATATTGCGATATTATTGAGCTCCATTATGAGGCACCTGCTAAAAGGTATTATGATTTTAATAAGTATGTATATTTATATATATTGTTGTTTCTTGGATTTTTCTGAGTGCAGGAGTGTAGTTGGACGTTATGTGGCTGGTGTGGAAGGACTATTTTGTTATGTATGCTTCACTTGATGTTTAGATTCTCTTGTTGAGTGCCTGTTGTTTGGTACCCACCCTTGCTTCTACACATGTGCGTAGGTTGTGAGTCGGTTCCACTTGAGTTAGCTTTTATCCGTTTGGACCAAGCTTCCTGGATTTCGAGAGGTAGCGGCTTGTCTACATAGCAGACCCTCAAAGTTCTTCCTATATTTCTTATGTTCTATTTGAGGATTGAGATTCGGACTTGTATATATTATTTTCGTATTCAGTTTTATAGGCTTGTACATGTGACACCAGTCTTGAGATGGTTTTCTTTGACTAGTTATCTTAGTGCTTGTGCTTACTTAGATCTCATCTCTTCTGCTTTAGTATTATTGTTAAATTGAGCAGATTTGGGCTTGTCTTGATGGATTAAAAAAGTATCATCACGGCTATTTTTGGATTGTGGCATCGAGTCACCAAGAGAGCAAAAAGAGTAGGAGCAAATTGGAAGACAAACAAAGAACAAAAGCAAAAGGTAGAATAAGAAAGAAAAAATATATAAAGAATAATGTGAGTTCATGTTAATTATCATGATATAAATAAAGCAACAAAATAAGTAGCCATGTAAGAAAGGATATCACAATTACTAAAAATCTATTTTATTTCTCAATTATTACAATGATCTACATATTAAACAAAATAAAAATTATTATATTTTTTATCCAAAAAATTATTTTTCAAAGTTAAGAGTGTCTAAATATATATATATATATTGGGGCTCCCATGCGGTTACTGTAGTGACCTTATGATCGAGAGGACCCTTCTACTAATAATATATTAGCTTTCTTTATTTTTTAATCAATAGAATATGAATATCTTTTTATAACCACAAGTTTAAAAACTATTCAGTATTAAATTTTTCTTTTTTAGTTCATCCCTGAAAAATATCATCTTACTATAATTGGAAATAATTTTATTTTTAAATTTTTCTTTTGTCCTTAATAAAATGATTCTGAGCCACACAAATATCTAAAAATTATTTTAAATAAAAAATTTAAAAAAATTACCATTTATTTCTTAAACATTGTGTCAAGTCAAAAGATGCCCATAAAATAGAATGAATAGACAATTTTAATTTGAGCCGATTAAATTATGGCAAACAACTAAGAAAAGAGGGCATATAAAATCAATAAATTCTCTTTAAATTTGAAAGTAAGTTTCCAGATAGGTCATAACAACCCTTTAACCTAGATCACAATCTATGAAAGTTTTATTTGATCCTAAATTTGACAGAGTTAAATTTGTTGAATTTTACACTGTTGGCAATTCATATATTTATATTACATTATCACCTCATAATATGCATAATTGTGTTATTACATTATTATATTGTTGTTTTGATCTTATTATATTACAAGCTTTATCTGTGTTAGAAATATGTCAAAGCGAAAGAGAAGTACTGTTTACTCATGAATGAGCCAGGAAAGTCAGTCTTAGCTGAGTTAGAACAATCATAATGATTTCGTAAACACCTAAGCCAATAAGCCATATATAAACTCCAAGAGCCATCTTTTGAAGGGTGAGACTAGTTGTGCAAGTAGGTGGATTGGTTCAAATTTGGACAGACTAAAAATGAGACAATATAAAATGAGTAATAATTCAATTCGTCTATATTTTATATGGGTAAAAATGACTAAATAGACAAATTAAATTATTAGTCATGAAAATATGAATAAAGTACTATTAATATAGATGGAGGGTGGGTGGGTCGGGGGTGGTGAAGAGTAGAGTGGGGTTAAGAAAAATAAAAGTTTCAAAATTTAAAATATTTTTCAAAAATAACTTTTTATTTATTATTTTACTTTTTGGTGTGGGTGGGTTGGGGGCTGGGTAATGGGGAAGGGAGGGGAGGCTAGGGGCTAGTTTAACGGTAGGACGTCGGGGTACGGTAAAAAATACATTTTTTTTAAGAAAAAATTAAAAATTTAATTTCCTTTTAGGGGGTGGTCGGGATACAGGGTGGGGTAAGAAAAAAAATTATAATTTGAGGATGAGGTGAGTCTTGGAAACTGTTTTTCCTACTTTTATAGATAAATCATTTTACTTAAATTTGAGGAAAATAAATTTATTTAGAAAATATTTTTAAAATATTTAAGTCAACCAAATATGAAAAAAATTGTAAAATATAATGAATTTTGAGTGAATAAAGGTTGAAAGCTTAATCAATATTTGACTAATTCCTATTTATCCATAAATATTCATATTTTGTAGTTTGATATCACGATCTCGACTCGCTGTGATTGACACCCACGTTAACCCTTTATATGGCAGAACCATTACTATAACCTAACTAAATATACTAATAAGAGACACATTTAAAATGAGAGTTTGAAAGAAGTTAGAAAGAAGATGGTGTCTAGCAAGGCATAAGATGTGGCTCTTGATACAAGTAGTGTGCTCAAATTTAGGGGAAGGATTTATGTTCTCTGAGTGGATTACATAATTCAAAGGGTGTTCACAGAGTCTCATGGTTTGTGGTACTCTACTTATCCAGGCATGATCAAGATGCATCAAGATTTGAAGTGATTTTATTAGTGGCCTGACATGAAGAAAAACATAGCTGAGTTTATGGCTAAGCGTCAAAATTGTCAGCAAATAAAGTATGATCATCAAAGGTTAGCATGTTTACTTCAGAGAATGCCCTTTCCTTAATAGAAATGGAAAATGATAGATAAAGAATTCATGATGGGTCGTTTTGAGGAGACTTGGGTATCTGTTGAGACTTTGATGTAGTCTGTGCCATTGGGTTGATGTTTATGTGTCTTTGTACTACTTAAGTAGATTGAATCTGTCGCTTGAGGACAAGTAATGATTTAAGTTGAGGGTATTGATGTGCTGCCAAAATACAACACTTTTAATGCTTAAAACTTGGGATTTTGTGCGTTCTCAAAGCGATGTTAGTTGATTTGATGTTTATTTTTGTTTGTTTTGATGGATTTCAGTGTTGGCTTCATTTTAGGCTTGCAGTGCAAATTTGTAGAATTTTTGAAAGTTTACGAGACCCTCTACGGGTTGTGGGTCACTCCACGAGTCATAGAGGGGATTTTGTTTGATGTTCCAGTGAAGGGATGAAAAGTGAGTCACACTCTACGAGAGAGAACCACAAGTCGTAGATCATCATACGAGTCATAGAGTGTGGTTGTGAAGTGAAGAACAAAAATTGAAGAGTTTTGTTGAAAGTGGCTCAGACAATACCCTTCACGGATCGTGGAATCCTACAGGGCCCGTGGTAAAGCCTTCATGAAAGGTTCCAGTATATGCAACTACATTCCATGAGACCCCAATCCACGAGCTGTGAATTGCCTCATGAGCCGTAAAAGCTACTTGTAATTAGCGCCAACATAGTTATGTTATAGCATTTCATCTTTGTATTTAAAGTACTATAAATATGTTTTTAGATCTTTTATCAGATATACGACATTAGATACGGTACTACTATAGAGAGAATAATAAGATTGAGAATTTGTGAACATTATTTTGTGATTTTATTAATTCAAGTTTGCAATTTCATTGAGATTTTGGTATTTTGTTCATAAATTCTTTTGCATAAGTCATTTAATTATGTATTCTTCTTGCATAATTTTTGTTCATACACCAAGCATGCGTGGCTAAATCCAATACCAGGGTTGTGGGAACCACGACGAACTAGCTAAGATAAAATTGGGTAACTTGTAACTTCTTGGATGGTGTTAGGATGCATTAATTAATCTCTTCACTTTAACTGATTTTTAACAAATGGCCAATGTTAGAACCCACCTAGTATCACTTGTCCGATCCAGGAGGTGACGAATAGGAAAAGAGTTAATTAACAGAAGTTGATCGATTTCTCTCAATTATTGTATCTACTAGATGTAGTAGAGTTGTTCTGGGATAAAAGTAAGGGTTATAAAGCAACATCACAGAGACCGATCAAGTAATGTGATGAAATTTACCTAGATGCCTGATCACGGATTTAGGAGAACATAACTTATTTTCCTTCTCTTACACACCAGAAAAGAGTCGCAAGTATAAAAAAATACTTAGTTAGGGAGTCATGGGGAACACGTAGCCCTAGTTCGTTTCTCTTTTGAATACAAACACTTGCTATTTTAGTTTAGAATTTATTGTTACTTGCAAAAAAACCCTCATTGTATTTATTTTTCTGTTTCTGGGAGATATTAGGGTATATCGATTCACTTTACAAAAGTGTGCTAATTTGGAGTCTACCATATTCCTCGTGGGAATGATCCTAATAATTGTTAGATTAAATACTTGATTACGACCGCTTCAAACCTCCAAGTAGGGGTATGTGTTGAGCGTTAACATCAGAGTCTAGTAGTAAGGACTCAGGCTTCAGAAGACCTTAACGACATTTAAAATTTTGGTTTCCAATTAAAGGACACCTCCGCGAGTCATGGAGATGGCCTTGGAGTGGCCTTTGGCCATTTTAATGGATTTTCCTAGCTCCATATGAAGTTCAAGGCTAAGTGTACCTCCAAGAATCCTTTCACGGCTCGTGGACCTCACCACTGGTCGTAAAAGGGCTCATGGAAGGAGGCCCTAGCTTGGACACCATTATTTTGCCTAAGGGTGCCACCACGAGCACCAACATGGCCCGTGAAGAGCACCAAAGACTGTGGTGGTAACCATGGAGGGAACCTTGGAACAATTTCGTCATGCAAACACCCTCTCGTAACCAGGGGTCCCTTCACGGCTTGCTTCATGAGCCATGAACCCAATCATGCAGGGGTCCAGCTCAATGTTTATTTCCATTTTATTAAAGGATCTTTGGTAATTTGGTGCACTTCCAAGGTCTTATATGACTTTTATGCCTATTCTAAGATCCCTAAATCAAGCTTTATTCATTGAATACACTTCATTTTCAAATTCTATCACCTAAACTCTAGAATCCAAATTTGCTAAAGCTCCATTGAAGCCACGCTTTAATGATTCAAGCTAGGGTATTCAACGGAGCTTCAAGCTTAAGTCTAATTCATCTTAATCTTCATAATTTCTTCAAGGTATGTGTGATTGCATTCATGATTTCCTTCCAATCATGAAGCCCCAAAATCTATTTCTTTAATTTCATGATTTCTAAGTATGATTTGCAAGTGGATTTTGTAATTTAACTTCAAATTGGTGAAACTAGGTTATGGATTGATTTCAATTGATGATTTTAACATGATTGTAGACTTATTATGTTAATTTACATGGATTTTATGAGAATTGAATATGCATATACCTTTTATGATGAATTTATGCATGGATAATTTAAAGTATGTTTCAATTGTTGATTTCTTTATGGATTAAGTATGATTTCATATTTTATGATATTTTAAGTATGAATTCAAGTACCCATGTTATTCCGTCATTCCTCATGGCATAAGCATGCATGGACAAGGTTTTTCATGAGATTTATGATGTGGGTTATTACCCAATTATGATTATGACTATGATTTCAAGGTAAGTATGGTTATGACATAAAATGTGATCACATAATCTCAATGATATGGCTTTAAGCCCCATGGGTGTGTATACCCTAGTATGTACAAGCTATGTATGAGTTATTCCTATGCATGAAAGTATGAAATGAACTATGATTTGACTTTTAATCCCAAGAATGTATGATTATGATTTGATTTGACTTTTAAGCCCAAGTTTTCATGAGTATGAAGTATGATTTGGCTCTTAAACCCAAGTATGCATGATTATGATTTAAAAATACTTATGCTCTCATTTCAAGCACGTGTAGATATATGTATTTCTATGGAATGATGACTTAGCACCAAATGAGATTGAAGGTAGGGGACTATCCCCTAGGGTCCTTATATAAAGCCTAACTTTCTCATAAGCACGGGCCACTGTAGGTATATATTTATGCCCTTTTAAGGGATGATTATGATGATGATGTAAATATGTACCGCCACTCTTCAAAATGGGCAAGGCCCATAAGGTGAGGTGTGGTCTACCTTTGGCAAGTAGATCACTCTTTCTCCGGTATAGAGGCAATATGGAGATTTCATGTAATAGCTCGCATGGTCTTACATATCGTTTAGAGGTAACATGGGGATTCCATATAATAGCTCACATGGTCTTACATATCGGTTTAGGTCCCATATCCTCTATGTTTATGTATTATGAAATTCATGCATCATAGTTTTATGGCATATTAATATGATATTATTTCCTATATACATCTTTTTATATAAGTGTCCTTGTCATCTAACATTGAAATTCGGTTATCATATTCATATGCATTGTATGCCCGCATACTTAATACATTCAAACGTACTAATGCATACTTTTTTCCTATATGGTATAATCATGTAGGAATCGGAGACTTTCCTCATCCATATCTTCATGGATAGATTTGATTTATGGAAGTTCACTTATGGTGAGTCCTTCATTCCAAGGACAAGACCTACCTTCTATGATATTTTATGATTATCTTATGTCTTTTACTTTGAGAGTGAACCCAGGACATGTCTTGGCCCCATCCAACTATGATTAAAATCATTTTAGGACACATAATATTATGTATGAATCATGTTACGCAATGTATCTATAGATACTATACCTAAGTTCTTATCCCATGATTGTGTTATATCTGATGTATGGTAAGTTGATGAAAGTCCTAAGCCTCTACTTCCCATATAGTGTGTCTCATGCTTCCTTTCCCTTAGACTTACTTGTTGAGGCTATGTGATGGCAATTCCATTTTCCTATTCCAATAGATTGTTACTTTACCTACCCCTTAGTATTGATTGTTGATGTTTATTTTGTGCTTCCTAACCAATGATGTGCGTAAGTATTCTATGAGTCTTGTTTTGGGACTTTTGGATTCCTATTTTCCATATTACACCTAGGCCTTAGGCTTGAGTCATGACATATAGTCACTCATGTTTATCAAGAATGCTCTATTTTATTTATAGATTTCCATACATGGTATGACTTGGTGATTTTGGATATGACTGATTTTGATGTGATGTTAGGCATGACTTGGTTATCCCCTATTATATAGTTCTTAATTGCCATGCTTAGACTATTGCTCTAGAGATCTTGGGTAGGTACAAGCCAACTAAGTCATCTCCTATGTTCAGGATAGGAAAATGGTGGGGGTAAGGTTGTCTAGGTATTTGGTAAGGCAGTGCCCCCTTTCTATTGATTTATTTCTTGTAGTATCTGAATTTAAGAAAGTCTTTCCTAGACATTTTCCTGGCATACCTTTCGATAGAGATATAGATTTCCGCATCAATTTAGATCTCGACACTCATCCCATCTCTATTCCTCCTTATCATATGGCCCCCATAGAGCTAAGAGATCTTAAGGTTTAAATCTAAAACCTTCTTGATAAGGGGTTCATTCATCTTAGTGCTTCTCCATGGGATGCTTTGGTCTTGTTTGTAAAGAAAAAGGATAGTAGTATGAGAATATGTATAGACTATTGATAGTTAAATTAGGTCAGAATTCACAACAAGTACTCATTACTCCAGTATTAATGATCATTTTAACTAGTTGCAAGGTGTTTTAGTGTTCTCAAAAATTAATCTTAGATTGGGCTATTTCTAGTTAAAGGCTAGGCCTAAGGATGTTACTAATATTGCTATTGGACCAAGTATGGGTACTATGAATTGGTGATATCTTTTGGTTTGAACAATGCTTCTACAACTTTCATAAGTTTGATGAATGGGGTATCTAAACCGTATTTGGGCTTATTTGTTATTATATTTAGCCAGACACTGTCACCAACATAAAACTCAAAAGGCCTAGTCCTCCGATCAACATAACTATTTTGGCGACTTTGAGCTGTCAATAGCCTACCCTGAATCAAACAAACTTGATCCATGGCATCCCTGAGTGAATCAACACTTAATACATCGTCAGAACCTGAATCAAACCACCCAATGGGTGATCTACACCTCCGGCCATACAAGGCCTCAAATGGTGTCATCTGAATGCTGGGAATGGTAACTATTGTTATACGCAAACTCTGCCAAAGGTAGGTGTTGGTCCTATCAGGCACAAAATCAATCACAGAAGCCCGCAGCATGTCCTTCAACACTAGAATGGTGCGCTCGAACTGACCATTTATCTAGGGGTGGAAAGATAAACTCAAATCTACTCTAGTACCCAAACCACGTTGTAGAGCCCGCCAAAAATGAGAGGTGAACACAGATCCCCTATCTGATACTATAGACACTGGTATACCATGCAATCTGACGATATCACGAATATATAATCTAGCCAACTACTCTGCACTTTAGATAGTCTTCACTGGTAAGAAGTGAGATGGTTTGGTCAAATGATCAACCACTACTCAAACTGAATAGAAATTGCCCAAAGCCATGGGCAAACCTGTAACAAAATCCATAGTCAGTCTTTCCCACTTCCACTCGGGAATTGCATCTTTTGCATCGATTCACTGGGCTTTTGGAATTCATACTTTACTTGGTAGCAATTCAAACACTTTGACATAAACATAGCTATGTCCCTTCTCATCCCAAATCATTAATAATGTTGTTTTAGATTATGGTACATATTAGCCATACCTGGATTGATGGAATATCTAGCACAATGGGCCTTCTCTAATATCAATTTCACCCAATCTCCTACCTTAGGAACATAAACTCTACCATTTATCCTCAATATGCCCTCGGAATCAATAGTAGCCTCCTTGGTTTCACCCCTCAACACTTTGTCACAAATCAAGCACAACTTGGGGTCCTCAAACTAATGTGCACATATCTAATAAAGCTAGGAAGATCTAGCCTCAATAAAGGCTAAAATATTCTGAGGAGGGGAAATATCCAAATGGACCATCTGTCTAGCAAGTGACTGAACTTCTAAAGCTAGGGGCCTCTCCTCATCCCATAAGAATGCCAAACTCCCCATACTAGTAGCCTTTCAACTCAAAGCATCAGCAATGACATTGGCCTTCCCAGGATGATAAAAAATAGAGATACCATAGTTCTTAACCAACTACAACCACCTATGTTGTCTCATATTCCGATTAGGCTGAGAAAAGATATATTTAAGACTCTAGTGATCACAATGCACCCCATAAAGATAATGTCTCCACAACTTCAACACGAATAAAACCACAGCCAAATCCAAATCATGGGTAGGGTATTTTCTCTTATGTACCTTCAATTGTCTAGAAGCATAAACTATTATTTTTTCTCTTTGCATCAATACACTACCCAAACCCACACCAAAAGCGTCAGAATAAACCACAAATGGTACTTTCTCCTTGGGCAAAGCAAGAATTAGTGTTGAGGTCTATAAATCCTTGAGTTGTTGAAAGCTCGCCTCACACTCCTCAAACCACTTAAATGCCATATCTTTTTGAGTCAATCTAGTCAATGGGGTAACTACAGAAGAAAAACCCTAAATGAAACATCGACAATATCCTGCCAAACTAATGAAACTCCAAATTTCAGTCACAAAAGTAGGTCTAACCCACTCACGCACGGCTGCCACTTTGGTTGATCAACCATAATACCCTCTTTTGATACAACATGCCCAAGAAATGTAACAAACTCTAGAAAAAGCTCACACTTTGAGAACTTAACATATAACTTCTCTTCTCTCAATCTCTAAAGTATGGTCCTCAAGTGCTGAACATGATTGGCCTCGATCTTGGAATAAACCAAGATATCATCTATAAACACAATCACAAAGATATCCAAATAGCATTTGAACACTCAATTCATCAACTCTGTAAAAATAGTTGGGCATTGGTCAACCCAAATGACATAACAACGAACTCATAATGCCCATAACGGGTCCTAAAAGTTATCTTTGAGATATCAGACTCCCAAACCCTCAACTAATGATAGTGCGACCTTAAATCAATCTTAGAGAATATTGAGGTGCCTTGCAACTGGTCAAAAAGATCATAAATGTGAGGCAAAGTATACTTATTCTTGATGGTCACTTTATTTAACTGGAGATAGTCAATACACATACGCATAACACCATCATTTTTCTACACAAACAATACCAGATCACCTGGGATGAATGAATCCCTTTTTCAACAAGTCCTCTAATTGTTCCTTTAACTCAATTAGAGCCATATGATATGGTGCAATAGTAATGGGCTTAGTGCTTCGCTCCACATCAATAGTGAAGTTTATATCGTGATCTGGGGGAACACTAGGCAAATCAGTTGGGAATACATCTGTAAACTCTCTAGCAACCCTGGTGGTCTCTAGTGATGGGGACTACTGAGAAACGGCCTGAACATAAGCTAAATAAGACAAACACCCCTTATCCATCAACTGACTGGAATGCACATAAGAAATAACTCTCTTAGGATAGGAGTTAGGTACTCCAATCCATACTAACTGAGGAAACACTGAGCAAGGTAAGGTCAAAGTCTTCACAAGATAGTTAAGAATAGCATAATGAGATGATAACTAGTCCATACCTAATATAACATTGAAGTCTACCATATCTATCAATATCAAGTCAATAATAGTATCTCTTCCATAAAGGCACAACACACCCCTAATACACCTGATTCACTACTAATGATTCACCTACCAGGGTGGAAACATAAATAAGCTCGGCAAGTAGCTCACATACAATATCAATATCTGAAGCAAAATAAGCTGACACATATGAATAAGTAGAGTCTGGATCAAATAAAATTGAAGTTGAATGGTGGCACACTAGAACTATACTAGTGATAATTACATCAGAAGTCTCTGTCTTGGCTTTATCCAAAACAGCATAGCAAACTCTACGGCTACCACTAGTCTGTGGGCCTCTACGGGCTTCACCTCTCACTATGTCAGGACCCCCTTTAGTACCTCCCCCCATACCTAGAGAGATATCTCTAGTTGCCAGTGTTAGGGCTAGACGAGTTGACCGAGATCTTGAAGCTTGGTCAAAAGGCGCACGATGTGGACAGTGATGAGCCAAGTTCCCAATCTCCTCACAATGATAACAAGCTCCTGTCTCCTACCTCTGAGATGGTTATCCTAAAAAGTCACCACACATGGGTGCACTACTCACCTGAGTAGACTTGGACCTGTCAACACTATCTGTGGCTGGAAGAGTTTCCTAAACTGTCCAGCCCTAATGACCCTGCCTCTGAAACTCTTGATCACATGGTGGGTGTCCACTAAACTATTTATGTGATGGGGCCTCTTCCCGCTACCCTGCCTATCCTATTTGATGCACTCTATCAAATAAACATGATCTAACACACTCTAAAATAATCCTCCAGCTAGGACTAATAAAGTTGTAGCCTCCTAAAGATACCTTGCCAATCCCTTGGCAAAATAACGAATCATCTTAAACTCAATAGGGATGCTAGACAAGGCATATTTAGACGATGTATAAAATTTGGCCTCATAGTCTGACACTAACATAGAGCCCTTCTAAAGCCTACCAAAATCATCCCAGCGGCTTTCTTGAAGGTTGTATGGCATGAACCTCTCTAAACGTATCACTGTAAAATGGTCTCAAGTCATAACTAGAGATTCAACAAGTTGACGAGCCATAACTGGCCTCCATAATTCCTTGGCTAGGCTGGTAAACTGGTAAGAAGTATAAGAAACTCCATGCGACTCAAGAATGTAAAAATTACACAGCTGGTCCTGACACTCTAACAAGAAATCATAAGCTCTGTCACCCGGGGTTCCATCAAATCTCAAGGGAGCTAGATGAATGAACCTCTCGAAACTCCTGTATTCTGCAATAGACATGGCTAGGCTAGAAGAAGATGGTGGCACCATAAACAAGGGTGGTGCAATAGATGGAGCAATGGCCAAACTTTGAGGCTGAGAACCCAAACTTGGTTGAGATGCCTAAAGCAGAGTCACAACAGTCATAGGAAAACCTGTTGGGGCTAAAGAAGGACCAACATAGACCATAGTTGGCTCAACTGGAGCTATAGTAGGATTAACTGGTGTTGTAGAAACTGGTACATCAACAATATCTGGGGCTAGGGCAGCTCCCTCCAATCTAGCCAATAATCACAAAAGCAACTCCTGAATTGAAGGTGTTAGGGTTGGAGCTGAGGGTGGTGGAATGGGATCTATAGGCCCCTATGGCTCATAAGCAGGCCCTGGAAAAGCTGACCTAGTCTGCCCTCAGGGCGGAGTCGCTCCTCTAGCAAGTTCTCGGCCCCTAGCCCTCTCACGAACACTGCCTCAACCTCGAGGGGATCCACATCAGCTAGCTCAGGTTTTCCCACTGATCGTCGGGATTTGGTTATCAATATTTTTGTAGAAAGAGTAGATTAGATATATTCAAAGCATGATACAAAGAAACTCATGAATAGAAGCAAGACATGAAAGTTATTCCTATCAAGTGTCTTGTAGCCTCCCGAAGATATGTGTGGATGTCTATACACTGATCCGCAAAACTCCACTAGACACCCTGCCCTTGACTCACGAGCCCAACAAATCTAGATCTCTAATACCAAACTTGTCACGACCCAAAAATGGATCACTACTAAAGAGAAAAAAATAAAATAGAAATCATCACAACATAACATCTGGAGTCATGAGTACAAGAGCATTTATAGTAGTCTGAAAGAGTAAATACAACTGTCTCAAAATAAAATACAAGGTTGTCTCATAATATCTTATACAAAGTCTAATAGAAAGCAATAAAGATAATCCAAAGGATTCACGGTGACTCGAAGTCTGAGCCTCAATGGTAAGAGCTGGATAGACGTGGAAAATGCTCAACTAGAATGAGTTTACTACCATGTACGGATCTCTGTGCCCGATCTGGAGGGAGAAACAAAGTAGGGGTAAGTACACCAAAATGTACCCAGTAGGTTCAACCGACTGAGTAAGAAAAATTGAAAAAGTATGTAACAATGAAGAATCCTAACACCTGCATCACAAGGTTAGTACAGAATAAGCATAACCAAGAATAATGATAACCATAATAAGTAGTCAATGATACGATGCATATGAGATGTATGGATACAATGGCATCTTAGGCCATATATGCAATGGAATCACGACTGTCGCAAGACCGATGTACACATCTATCAAGCCGAAGCTACCAGATAAAACTCGGGGGTGCTGCAGACCATGTACTCAAATAAGTCAAGGAGTCGCAGGCCATGAACTGAAGTATCTTGAGACGTTGCAAGCCTCAGGTAGTACTATACAATATATGATATGTGCATGCCAATGACAACATATATAAGTATGGGAAGTGCATACCAATTCCACAAGATAAGTATAAGCTCGGTGCATACCGATGCAATAATTAAGCATATGGTGGGTGCATACCAATGGAACAATATAGTATGATATGTGCCTGCCAATGCAATAATAGAGTAAGATAGGTTCATACCAATGCGATAATATATTAAGATATGTGCATAACAATGCAACAATAGAGTAAGATAGGTGCATACCAATGCAACAATACAGTAAGATATGTGCATACTAATGCAACAATACAGTAAAATATGTGCATACCAATGTAACAATAGAGTAAGATATGAGATGGCTCATAATTAGTGTTAAATGTGGACAATGATCATAGCATCTCAAAGACTAGGATAAGTACATTGATTAATACCCAATTCCATCAATAGGCTATCTTAACATCTTGTTCCCATAAATGAACAATCTCCGACAAATTCAGACTTCACAAGTTACAAAATATGCTCACAAATCCCAATTATGTCATAAATACACCAGGTTTCCAAAAAGCCCTTTCGAAGGTATTACAAGTCTCACAACATTATGATAATGTCTAATTTGCCCCAAATCTCAAGAATTCAACTCAATTTATCGATAAGATCACAATCTACTTGTATTTTGACATAACCGGATCCACATATCTGTCATGATACTAATGTATCAAAACATCTACTCAAGAATCAATCTACATCTTCAATTACCACATAACGTACTCAATAACTCAAATTCAATCCCAAAAAGGTTAGTTGAACCTACCTCGATGCCAAAACTGCACTCGAACAAGCTTTCAATCAACCCAAACGTCCAAATAATCCTTGAATTGATCAATCACTATTAAAATCAGATACTACGCATCAAGAGGAGCATTTTGATATCTATATTGGCATGGTTTAGGCTTAGGAGTAAAATGGTCAAAACTAGGGCTAAAAAGAGAAGTTTCCTAATGGGGCAATTGACTTTAAAATCAAGTTCTACGCTAAAAGTAGAGTCCGTGGGTGAAAATCTCACTAAAATTGAGTTCAAATCGAAGGAGAAATCATCATTTAAAGTTTTGAAATCATAGCCTAAAAATTCTCAATTTTGAACATTCAAAATCATGAAATTCAAGACAAAATCAAGATAAAACTTATGAAAATCAATTAAAATAGTGTTAGATTCACTTACCCAAAAAATTTCTTCGAAAATCTCTCTTCAAAATTACCTCAAAAGCTTTGAAAGTTCAAAAATAGAGTAAAAACGGTGCGTTTCAATTTTTAATACTGTCCAGGTAAAAAAGTACCCCACGAACGTAGGTGGGGTCCCGCAATCACGGAGGGTAAGGGTCCAACACCGTAAATGCGGAACTAGCTTCGCGAACGCGAAGAGGAAGCCACACTGTTCTCCGAGAATGCTGAAGCCTTTTCCGCGAACGAGGATAAGGAACAGGTGCTCCTCGGTGAATGCGGAGCCTAGGGCGCGAACGCGGAGTACTGGTGAGGGCTGCACCAGTAAAATCTGCACCACCTAACACAAGTTTATCCAAAACTTGGAATAGGCACTCAGAACTCACCTGAAAATAGAATTTAACAAATTTTATATGTATCCTTACCAGAAACAACGATCGAGACCCAACGTAATCATCAAAAATTGATTTCAAGGTTTCCTCGCCACATTTACTAATCCAACTCAATAAAACTAATTTTAAACTCAATACCAAAATTGCCCTCGACAATTCTAAAAATTATTATGAGTCTATTTCTAGTGTTAGTTTCACCATCCGGAACTACTGGAACTGTCAAAATTTTTATTCGAGCTTCCGAACTCCGAATGTAGACCAAAGTCAAACTTTGGTTTCGAAAACAACTAAAATCACAACTTTGGGTCTAAAAATCTCATTTTAACTCCGAATTCAATTTTGTAACTTCTCATAGACCAGTTTCAACATTTCAGAGCTAATGAAATTGACGGATCCTCGATCTGACACCAGAAACTCAGAATAGTAACGAAACTCACTTTTTCAACAACTTAAGCTTCCAAAAAGAGTCAAAAACTCATATTTTCCATTTTAAAAACTCGAGATTTCAGCACCAACAATACAGATAGTTCAAAGCAGGCCCAAAGCAACTTACATAAGGGCAAAGCAATAATTTTTACCGAAAGAAAAAAAATGATCAACCAGGTCATTACAATTAAGTTTGTTGAGTGTATGAGAATTCAATTAGTTCTTTATTTTAACTTGTTTCCATAACTTAAAATTATCGAATTATATTAAATAGGTTGATCTGAGTTAAGGTATTGATTCTTCCACCGGAGGATTAGTGTGCATATCACTCATGACCTATTCAGGACCATAACAGTCAAGTGTACAACTCCCAAACTACCACCACCATTATACATAGAGTTGAAGCTCAAGAGAACTAGAGTTGTATAATTCTTAATTATTACTGTATAAGCTTTTTGTTAATCTTGTACTATTTTAATTTTACATTTTGGTGAAGAATAGACCATAAAATCACAGCTTTCTTGCAAGCTTTATTTGATTTAATAAAAATACAAAATAGATATGAACCTGCAGACATGACCTTCTTTAAATTTTCTTGAACCACTAAAAGAAAGATAAGTCATATGTTAAACTACATTGGTAAAATAATAGAAATAATTACATTTTATTTTCAACCTTCTGACATAATATTACTATCACATTTAGAGGAACACACTAGAGAATTGAAGGAAACAAAATCTACTATTTATATCATCCATCTAATGAGAAGTTAACCAAAATAGACAAGGATTTTAGCAATGAAAAAAGGCAACCAACAAATGCAACGCCACAAAAATTTCATTCAACGAATCATTAATATAATAAAAAGGAAAAGGATCAAAAGTATCCTCGTACTGTTAGAAATGGTTAAAAATGCTTTTCGTTTATACTTTAAGTCATTTATACCCTTGTACTATAAAAAATGTTCTGATACTAACGGAAAAGAATAAAAAATATCTTTGATTTATACTTTGGTCCAAAAATATCCTTGTCAATGATACTTTGGTCCAAAAATATCCTTATTATTACCAAATAGGTCAAAAATGTTCTTTTTTAAATGAATGTGTACATAAATTTTCTTTTTAAACATATTGTATTCCTAATAAAAATGTTATTTTTAAAGAATTCTTTTCTTATTTTGTTTTTTTAAAATCACATTAACTGATAAAAATGTAAGAAAATAATTATTTTCTTAATCTCATTTTATTAATTAAAATAGAATACCGTACCCTTGTAGCAAATAATATATGTCATAAATATAGGATCATAGCAAACCAAACATTAATTTTTATTTAGATAACAATAAAAATAGTAATTATAATAAAGCAAAAAAAAATTAAATTTTTTTTCTCGAATTGAAGTAGGATAAATATTTACTAATTAAAAAAATACTGTAAGAAAAATCATGTGTTTAAAAATAAAATAAATAATAAATTTATTTGAAAAGGGGCATTTTTGACCCATTAAATAACAATAAGGGAATTTTTGGACCAAAGTATTGACTATAAGGGCATTTTTTAACCAAACTATAAATGAAGGGCATTTATACTGTCACACCCCTATTTTTTTTCCCACATGAGTTTTGAAAAATAGAGTTTTTTCAATTAAAGTAATGTTTTGAAAAGGGATTATTTTATTTGTTTATTATTTAGAGTTGTCACTTGACATTGAGTTTTGGTGTGTCAAGTCACCCTTTTTATTTATCCCTAATCAAAAGAAAATGACTCCTTATTATTTTTTTTGGGTCTCCGAAAACAAAGATTAGGTAAGGACTTTTGTTGACCGAGAAGAAGTTATTAGGCACCCCTCGAGTCCCATGGTTCTAGCATGGTTGCTTTATTGATTTATAAATGGCTTAAGCTAATTTTGAAAATATTATGTTTCTTGGTTTTACAAAAATGTTATTTACCTACCTTATTTAATTTATTTGAAATTCATTTTTTGAAAAGTGTCATATTTTATTTTATTGGTCCATGGTATATTAGTAGTAGTGTTTTTCAATCTTGCCATGAATTATTTATTACTTTGTATTTTTCAAAAAATAAAAATATATATATATATATAATAGTATTTAAATCTCAATGTTTGTCTATCATTGTTTATCAATTTGATTTAAATAAAATAAAATTACCAGAAAATTCAAAAAAAAAAAGGACAAATTAAACTTTTGCATAAACTGATCTCTGATGATAAATATTAAGTTTTTTTTACTTATTCTGCACATTATTTCTACGCCCCAATATTAGACATCAATTGATATGAATATTATAATTAAAGAAAATCTCATATAACTTTTTTCAAACATATGCAAAGTGCAAATTGATTAAGTAAACTGAATAAAAGGGGGCAACCACACACATTTAAACAATTTCATACATATATACTCTTTAAAGATCTTATTTATATTAACTAACACACTAATGAAGAGGTAAAGTATTAATATTCTGAAAAAGGAAAAATACATAAATAACCCAATTTTTAGATAATTGTTACATATATGGGTCAACATTAATTATTATCACTTATGACATACAAAAAATTTATTTTAATAGCCGATTTTAATATATATTAATGTATTTAAAATAGATCTTACGAGAACTCATTAGGACGACACCTCAATGATTCCTCATGGCTCTATATTCTCGGTTAGTTTTTCTTATGAAACTCCAACCTCCACAAATCTTGCTTATGAAATTTTACTGATTATATTATTTTATTATTGTACTTTCTCAAATCCAACAATCCGTTCATTTGTTTATTTTTTAGTTATCCATTATACTAAAATTATATTTTTTATTTTACTTATTATTTTTAACATATTAAGTGAAAATACTATCGCGTTTTATTCATAAAATTAATACTTATTCACTAAATCTCTTTAAAGATTTAAAACTATATATTACGTTAGTTAACATTGTTATTATTAACTAACAAGCCACCAACAAACCAACAAAGAGATAAAGCGACAATATTTTGGAGACATAATTTACGTAAATAAAAATAAACCTCACATAAACAGTCAATTTGAAGGCTAAATAATACCATAAATCATTGCAATAATTTCGGGCATGATTCGATTCTTAGAAAAATATTAAAAGAGAAAAAACTAAATAAATAAGATTGAATGAAAACGTGTGATGAATTAACTGAAGTAGGATCCACGAAATTATCATAAAAAATTTGAACAAGGTCTGAACTCAATTCTCCAAGGTTTAAAGAAAAAAAAATTCTTCTTGTTCGTGCTTTTTTTTGTTGTGTGTGTTCTCTCGTTTCACTCACTGTGTACGTTCTTTTTTTCTCTGCTCTCTAAAACTTAAGACTTACAAATTAATTTTTTATTATAATTTTTTACTATATATAAAAAGGAGTGGTGAGGAGGTTGTGTTTTAGTGGGAGTGTGGTGTGTGGGAGTTGAGAGATTTGTATTATATATATATATATTTTTTAAACGTGCATATGTGTGTCGTGTTGTTTAACAATTTGTTTTAGGAAAAATTATACAACTACACAACATATTTTACCATAATTTTTAATAATCCATACCATTTTAAAAAATTATAAAAATCCCTTATTTCTACTTTTTCTCTCCAACTTCTAGATACATAGACTATTATTTCTCAATCCTCTTTAATTTATCCTAAATTTCCTCCTAATTTTAAATATTTTAATCAATATCTACATAATTCTCCTATTTTCAGTAGTTTAATCAATCTTTTCACAATTAATTTTAATTTCAAATTTTTTATCATTATTTTCAAACTAAATAAAAAGGGAAGAAATTGAAAAGCCTCTGATTTCTCCACCAAAATCTAGTGTCTTCCATTTTTTATCTTCTTCTTCATAGCAGTCGTCCATGTCCAATCGTTGATACATATGGATTTCTCATTCTGAAGTTTCACACCGGCACCATTCTGATTCCAACGATGAGGGTTTTCATGAAAACAGATAAAAAATGAATGATCCATTATTGGCCGATAAATTGCAAGAAAATGATCCATCATTTTTTTTGGCGATGATGCCCCAAAATCCTCAAGGTGACTTCATTGAAGAGAATTTACCAGTTGATACTCGAAAAAGGATTCCATGTTTTTTAGAATGATAGATAATTGATACTTAAAATTAAGGATTTACCAGTTGATACCTGAAGAAGGATTTTTCTTTTTTTTTAGAATGATAAATATTTGATACTTAAAATTAAATGTTGCATTTAGGTATTTGATACTTTAAGAAGAAGTGTTTGTGCTTATCAAACTATTGATAATTGATACCTGTCATAAGTTTTATGTTTTTTGATCTAGAAGATACTTGATACTTAAAATTAGGTGTTTGATCCGGGTAATTCACTACTAAAAAACTGTAAAAAAAATGAAAAAAAGCGATCGACTGTGTTGCATTTTTTCGAAAAAGTGACACAGTCAGAGCCATCACTTTTTTGCTCGTTGACGGAAAACCTGCAGTTTCTGCTGCCAACCTGCATTAAAATTTTCATTCAATTTATATGTATACAACCAATATCAATCAATAAACAACAACTAAAACACGCAAAATACATAATAACAGGCATAATTAAACATTAAAAAGAACGAAATTCATAATTTATAAACTTTTAAATTGTTTCAAAGTTAAACAAAAATTTAAAATTGTCCAAAAATGAAATACAAGGAACTAGGGACTATTTTCTACAAAATCCCCAGAACTGTCATCAGACTCTTCAGGAACGTGTGTAGGCGGATGGGTTATGTTGAACATTTGTTGCCTAAGTTCCTCATATTTTTGACTCGTTCTTCTTTCATGTTCAAACCGTCGTTCCTGTTTGGCTGCCAATGCTTGTGTAAGTTCAGTTATTTTTTGGGACATGGCAGCTACGTGAACCTCGTCAATGGCCTCAGCTTGACGTGACGATCTGATATCTTGTAAATCGGATTGGAGTCGTCGTATGTTATTTCGGGAGCCCATTCCATAAACTCGACCCTTATGGCTCCCTCCTGCAACCTTTTCCATCCAAATTTGATTGGACAAATCAGGAGTTAGCTGGACTGAGTCTCCAAGGTCACGTACTTGTCGCTCATACTCACGCTGCATATTAAAAATAATAAGTAGATTCAATATAAATATATATATAGTAAAAGTAAAAGTTAGAATCAAAATAAATAATGCTATATATGCACACACACACACACACACACACATATATATATATATATATATATATATATTAAAGTTATGTTAAATAACTTGCATAGGCTTGTTCGGCCCTTTCCTCCACCCAATGATCCGGATTGGACTCATTCTTCTTCTTCTTCATGTAATACCTCCTAAAAAGTCATCGCGTAAAGGAGACCTTCCTAATTCTTTTTCCTATGAATTAAAATATAAATAATAAAATTAATATTTTGTATAAATTAAATTTTTTATTCAAGAATAATATATATTAGTTTAAATGTAAAATTTTAAAAATCTTACCAGCTCCCTCGTAACGGTACCAACACTCTTTACACCTCCGGTATGCAATGAGCCACTCTTTAGGCTTTCTCTAGCCTTTTTTGCTTGATCGGATATGGCCTTGAATTTATCGGTATCCCAATATCGGACCAAATCCTGATATACATTGGGAGGCATCCAAGAACTAAGTTTTTCATCATCCCTAGCTTTCTTTAGCCAACTGGATAGTCGGGAGATGACCTTTCTCTCAAATGTGGTACCTATGCGCACGTTGTACCTCGGATGCCAGGTACATAAAGTCTTGAAAAAGAGAATTGTGTTAAAAAAAATAAGTTAAGTAAATAATACTACAATTATTATGTAATCTTATATATACCTTGAATTAATTAAACATCGACTGACGAATGTTATTTGGAATCTCCCCCCAAGAGTGATATGCCTTGGTGTATAACCGCCTAACACTCTCCTTTAGAGCATCTGCAGCTTGTTTTGAAGGATGTCACCTGCAAGACACATAATAAACATATTATTAATTCATGTATAATTTATCAAGATAGAAAAAATAAATTAATAAAAATACAAATTTATGAATTTGTATCGAGCTCTATCACGACTTTCCCGAGTTTGTCCCTCTGTGCAGGATCTAACTCTGGTATATTATCCTGTGCAAACTGATGTGCAGCTGTAGTAGAAGGCTCAGTTGATAATGGAAGAAGGGTGTAATGTCGAGTCGACGATGAAGGGCTAGTATCAGTACTGGAAGAATCTCTAAATCTCAGACTAGATAGGCGGGGAGACTGAGAAGTAAGAGATGGAACAGTAGGAGATGAAGTACTCAAAGATGTGGGTCGATGAAATGTCACAGTAGGCCGAGGAGGGACATGATCATATGAAGTGAATCTCGGTCGTGTAGAAGAAGAAGTGTCTCGTGGTCGAGGCAATTGACTATGAAAAGTTAGAGGATCCATAGTCCTAGAAGAGAAGTATTGATGAGTAGTAATGTCTGGGGCACCTTGAATATCAGGTGCTGAAGAAATATAGCCTGGGATATTTGCAGGATCAATAGGTCTCCTAGACTTCTTCTTTTTAGACGTAGATGTACCAGCAGACTGATCACTAATCCTACGCAGATCCCGAGATCTATCACCATCACCCAATTACATCTGAATGTAAAGAAACATAAATATAATATATAAGAAAAACAAATGAAAGCATTTTCGTATTATCAAAATAAATGAAATGATATGCTAGTTATAATTTACTAGTCTATTCCTCTTCGGTTGTTTCATTTTGGTCATCCTCCCATTTCAATTCCCCAATTGTTTCATATTCATTATCCTCCCATTCCTCCTCTTCCAATGATTCATTATTCTGATGTACTTCTTCTTGAACGTTTGATATTATTAATTCATCATCAGACACCTCTTCCAGTAGGTGTTGAGGATGTTCTATTGTGGTCTCCAACTCAACATCAACTTGTTGTTGAACAAGTGCAAGATCATTTTGGTATGCCACATCTAATACATTCTCAATTTCAATTTTTCCTACAGGCTTTGTCTTAATAACAACCCACCAATCAACCTTATCTCTACGCAATGGATATGAAGCGTAGTAAACCTGCTTAGCATTTTGGGCAATGATAAAAGGATCATAACTTCCATATTGTTTGGTGTGTTTAACTACAATTATGTTATGTTGTTGGTTCACCCTTGTTCCTCTATGTGATGGGTCAAACCACTTACATCGAAACAATACTATCTTCTTTTTAGTCCAACCTGAATATCGAACTTCAATAATTTCTTGTATGACACCATAATATTCAGTAGTTTGACCATTACCTTGACATCACCTTGAACGAAGACACTGCTATTATTGATTTTCTTATACATAGAAACTTCCTCGGTTTGAAACTTAAAGTCATTCACACAATATTTACTCATTGTGTAAATTTGTGCTTCAGGCCCAAGTGCGATTTCTCTCACTAATGGTGAATGTTGAAGGGTTGAATATTCATCATAAACCTACAAATTGAATCCCAAATAATACAATTTAGTTTAAAACAAATTTATTATTTGTATTGATTCAATATAATTATGCTTTGACACTTACATAGTCCTTTAACCATTTGACAAATCTCGTATATATGGCTTCGTTGCCCCAAGTGTTTACGAACAACCTAATATTGATATGTAAATTTTTGTTAGTTAATAAAACACTAATTATTATGTGAATTGACAATATAATTTTTTTAACACTTACTCAAGATATGGCTGAATATTTATACAGTTAAGTAGAATATGGATCATAGCCGATTGTCTTTCCATAGTCGTGAAGCCTCGTTTTCCACGCCTTTTAGATCCTCGATCACTTTGATTAAATATTAAAATAGGGAGAAACATAGGATCACTGTCACCTTCATCATTCTGATTTGACCTATTTCTCCTGCATGGCACTTCATCTCCAAAGTAATAGGAATAAAAGTCGTCAGTTTCTCTTGTGATATGAGCTTGAACAATTGACCTTTCGATTTGGCTCCTTTGTTTAATTGTTTGTTTGCAAGCTCCAATTTTTCTATACATGCCAAATGAAATGTGTTAATCATAAATTTTACTATTTATATAGTCATTATATATAATTAAGTACTTAAGTCATAAAAACGTTACCTTTCAAATGGATACATCTACCTTGTTTGAACTGGACCTCCAAGGCATGCTTCTTGTACAAGATGAATCGGCAAATATTCCATCACATCAAAGAAGTTAGGCGGAAAAATCTTCTCCAACTTTGTAGTAATAATAGAAATATTTTCTGTCATCCTGTCTAAACTACTTTCAAGCAATGTTCCGAACATAAATCTCTAAAGAAAAGACTTATCTCTGCGATTGGCTTCCATATCCTCTCTGGAAGATGGCTAAAAACGATAGGAAGAAAAGTTTCCATGAATACATGACAATCATGACTTTTCGTACCTATCAACTTGTCTTCATTCAAGTCTGCCCGCTTGCCCAAATTTGAAGCATATCCCTCCAGAATCATCAAATGTTTTACCCACTCACATATTTCACGTTTCTCATCCATGGTGAATGAAAAATTGGTTTTTGGCTTAACAATTTTGCCATTTGGTAATTCTTGCAACCACAATTCTTCCCTCCAGCAATATTCCTTTAAGTTCATTCTAGCTCTTGAGTTGTCTTTTTTCTTACCTTTAATATCTATCACTGTGTTGAAGAAATTATCAAAATATTTTTTCTCAATATGCATGACATCAAGATTATATCGTAGGAGATTATCCTTCCAATATGGCAATTCTCAGAATATGCTTTGTTTGGTCCAATTATGTTCAACAGCGTATCCAGGAAGTCTAGAACTTGGACCTTCTGTAACTTTAGGCAGCTGTGAAACTCTCTTCGAAATTTGATGCCCTGTTAGTGATGGGGGTGAAGGATCAATGTCGACCCTGTTTTTTGTGAAAGTATTTTTCATCTTTCTGAACTCGTGGTGCCTTGGCAAAAATTGACGATGACAATCAAACCATGAATTTTTTCTGGCATGCTTTAGGGTGAAAGCTTTATTATGTTCCATGCAATGAGGACAAGCAATCTTTCTAGCAGTCATCCAACCAGACAACATACCATATGCAGGAAAATCATTAATAGTCCACATTAAACAAGCACGCATGACAAAAA
>JBCEWC010000745.1:0-49977 GCA_038996855.1 Solanum aculeatissimum | reverse complement strand
TATTTTTTATGTAAATAAAACATGGGTTACTTTTTTTGTAAACATTTTACTTTTTTGTATATATATGTAATTTCCCCAATCATAAATATGTAATGTAATTTATCTCCTAGAAAATATAAAGCTTCAATAAATAAAAGGGCAAATATGAAAAAAGTTTCAAACATTCTTCTTGAACTTTGAACAATTCAACTATTTTGAACATTAAAAAAAGCCTCAAAAATTCAATTAATTTGGAACGGAGAGAGTATTTTTGTTGTAGTGTCATAAAATAACAGCAACAACAAATCAAGTGTAATTCCATAAGTGGAGTCCAAAAAATGTAAAGTGTGTGCAGACCTTACTCCTACCTTCAAGAAGACAGAAAAAATATTACGAAAAAGACACTCGATTGAATAAACAGGGAAATAGAGGTCTATACCTAGAAAGAAAAAGAGTTAAAAATACCCTCACAGTATGTGAAATAAACAAAAATGTCTTTTATTTATAGTTTGATTTTAAAAATGCCCTTGTCGTTAATATTTTGGTCCAAAAATGTCCTTATCATTGATATTTTGGTCCAAAAATGCCCTTATTGTCATTAAATGGGTCAGAAATATCCTTTTTTAAATAAATATTTTTTTTCTTGTTAAACATATTGTGTTTCTAATAAGAACATCATTTTTAAAGAACCTTTTGTTGTTTTATTTCTTTTAAAATCACTTTAACTAATATAAATGTAAGCAAATGATTTTTTTCTTAATCTCAATTTATCAATTAAAATAGAACATCGTACTCTTATAACAAATAATATATGTCATAAATACAAGATCATAGTAAATCCAACATTAAATTTTATTTACATAACGATAAAAATAGTAATTATATTAAAACAAGAAATATATTTATTTTAATTTTTTTTTCAAATTTAAATAGAATAAATATTTGCTAATTAAAAAAATAACGTGTTTAAAAAAAATAATATAACAAATTTATTTTAAGAAAGAATATTTTTGGATCAAAATATTAACGACAAGAACATTTTTAGATGAAACTATAAATGAAAGGCATTTTGTTCTTTTCATATAGTTTAATGACATTTTTTTTACCCTTTTCTCTACCTAGAACAAAGCAATATAAATGCACTTTTAAGGCAAGTCAAAATGCTAATATCAGATGTACACCAATAAGCATAATCACCTAATTCAGGAAAAGATTAGAAAAGATTAGTAAAATTTATCGGTAGTATGAAAAATTATGTTAAACTATAGAATTTAGTACAAACCTTATTTGTATATAAATTTGGAATAGTTATTTAGTATGATATAATAACTTTTTAACTCCACTATCATAGCTTCACATGTTCTTTTTTTTATTTCCTTTTAGTTGTAGTCTATCGTACTCATATTTTTTTTCCTTTATATCATTATGAATATGGTATTTTTACATCCCTATTTATTTTTAAATTTTAATGATTCAAAGTATTAGTTTTTACATTTCTAATTGTTATCTTAATCTTTTCTAGGGGTATTAAACAGGCAGGTTGGATTCAAATTGAGAATGTTAGAATGGGTTGAAATAGAAATTGGGTTGAGTTATGATCCACCCAAACTTACTTTGGGCTCAAAGGGGCTAAAATTCGGTTGGGTCATGGCCCGCTCAATCTCAATAATTCTAACATATTATTTTTTTTATAATTAAAACTTGAATTTCAACTCAAAATATAAAAATAAAAAGTTACAAATTGATAGATAAATGATAGAACATATAGAATAAATAGAAAACGTACATTACATCAAAGCAAGTAAAGAGTCTTAGAACATGTTGAAATTGGAGATAAAATTGGGCTCAATTGAAAATTCTTTTGATATAGGTTAAGACTTGAATGACTTGAGATTGAACCCAATTAAAATTATCTTGAGCTCCACCCATAAAATTTTGGGCAGGTTACCTATATTTGAGCTCATTTTGACACCCTTAATTATTGTTTATGTAATTTTAATTGATAGCATTGCTTTCTGGTATTATCGATGGATTTTTTAAGAAAAAAACTTACAAAAATGACTATAGTTTAAGGGTTATTAAAGTTCAATAGCTATAAGTATGCTAATTATGAAAAATGACTACAATTTATGTGTATAACTGTCACAATCCAATTTCGATCATGATGACACCTGTTAGGTCCCACCTCCAGGCAAGTCAAATCCTAACCCAAGGGTATCTATCCTAGCATCTAGTCAAGCCTAGAATGACATAATAATAGCATAATAGTAGAATCTACCCAAAACCTAAAAGTCAGTTATACATAAACACAGTAACCGAAAGGATACACATAGCCCAAAAACATAATATAATATATACAACTCAAGAGTGCTCCTACAAAATACATAGTACTACTGTACATGGACAGAGTCTGACAACAAAAGACGATCATCAAAAGAAGGAAACTATGATGAAACCAGAGTTGTTGGTGCTCATCAAGAGAAGTCTCCTACGCTCCTAGATCCCCAAAAATCAGCGCCCCCGATTGGTACCTAGACCTACACCATGGGAAGATGCAGAAGTAGGAGTGAGTACTAGATAAGACACGCAGTGGCATCATCGACTGACTGAGTGAAATAAATACATAAGAAAGCTCAAATGTATCTAAAAACAATAGACCCATCAAATCACCCAATAGTATCAACTGAACTACTCATGGCAAGACGAAAATACACCATCTGACAAAACTAAGTGTACCCATATCATAATTGTCACCGAACCAGAAGCACAGGACTATACACAGGTGCAAGGCCCTACTATCTATGCTTGTAGCCCACCCAGGCCCCCATAAGCCTGGGAGGTATACCCACACACAATATAGTCGACAAATAATCACTGAAACCTCAAAGAACCATCACAAATCCTAGCTCTCAGTATCATAAGGTCAAGGGTCAGTTATACGTGGGTGTAAGGCCCTAGTGTCTAAGCTTGAACGCCCCCTGTACTCCCATAATCTAGAAGGTACACCCACACACAACCAAGGTGTGAATACGTGTGTGGATCTACGGGTAATCGATTGGGCCCTCGACCCCCAACATCACAATAGTAACCAAATCCTCGACCCATCCAGGAATTGTGACACACGAGGAATCGAACCCCTAATATCACCCGGGGACTCTAACCCCTGGGTATTTTGACTTGACCTCCAATCGGGCAGTCATCTAGGGCCAAGTAATCTAACCATAAACATAACGGTGGGACGTATCCCCTGCAGGAGAAAGAATTACCCTTGGTATAATCAGTAGTGTCTCAACATCAGAGTATCAGTCACCGACCCCAGCCCCTTAGATTATCAATGATGGGGTCCTCGACCCAACATAACGGTAAATGCTCAGACCCTTTTAAAATTGACACCCTGGTCTTAGAAACTCAGACATGACCACCGAAAAATGGGACTGCAGAGAGAATCACCTGGGGTCTTAAACACTCGATGTGGACATTGGAGACTTGAAATACAGGGTGCATCATCTCGGTCTCAGAGCGTAGCATTAGAAAATCTCTCTCTCTAGTTTAACCGGATCTGGATCCTCCAATCATATCATCTCTCCCAAGTCACAATAAGCAAATCAGCCTTAGGATATGCCAAAAACTTATAGTATCAGCTAACATCATCATAACAGTGTGTACACCTCAAAAATCGGAATAGAATCTAGCCTAGTAGGAAACTATGCTATAATCTAGCCCACCACAAGTAATGAAATAAAAGTGCAGTAATAGCAGGGGTATCATAAGTGATCTCGATCACAAATAGGTCCAACAGAATCATAGTATGCCAGTAATGAATTCATAGTGTGGAAAGAAATTAGCAAATGGTCTCGCGGTCATCATATCGCATCAATATTAGGCAACATACACCCAGATACATCAGTTAGGTCAGAATACGTACCTGCCCACGACATCGGCCCATATACATCCTAACTAGGCCTCTCTGCACTCAACAATACCAATATATATACATACATGTATGGAGATTATAGTATTCACAGCCAACCACACAGATTACAATCCCACAACCACAACACTAGACATATCGGACATTACTAGCATCTCACATACATTTCAAGCTCAACATGCAAGTAAATCCACTCAATCTAAGGTTTAGGAAAAACCTAGCATACCTGGAAAATATTGCCTCAACACCGAATTAGTCTAGTCATGCTTCATGCACAACTGATAAAAAATAGTTCACAAAATCAACACGATTAGTTTGGTTGTATTATCTCAAGAAATGGGCAAAATTATGCAAAAAGGATCTAAAATGGAAACTATGGGTCCCATGCCTAAAATCCCTAACAAAAATCCCAAAATGACCTCTATGACATCCCAAGCCCACATAAAAAAACTTGGCCCAAGATAGGCCCTAGAAGATCGAGAAAAAGCTCAAAAACGAAGTTAAAAACTTTATCAGAAAAATATTTTTTTAAAACTTTCTCAGTCTAAATTCATGAAAATCGGACAACTACAACCAATACTCGCTAACCATCGCGTTCCCCTCAGAATGTAGAACACTTTAGGTTCAAATTTCATGTAATTCCATCAAGATTTGATTATAAAATCAACACTTACAGTTTTCACCAAAATCAAGAGAAACAATAGCTAAAATAGAGAAATTACCTTGAAATACACATTAAATACCAAAATCAACTTCACCACGACGTTTAATACAAAATTTTGAGTCACGGAAACCTTTGGATCACCAAATTGGAGTTGGAATGAGCTTTTTATGGCTGGTGCAATGTTGAGGTGTATGATCTTAGGCGTATTTATACGCCAAACTAGCCAAAATTACCCATATAAAGAGTTTAGTCAAAGGATAAAGCCATAGAGTTTTGATGTTTTCAGTGTAGCTTAGTGTATTTTGATAATCATGGGTCAAGTACATCTGTTAGTTGTGTTTTTATAGGTTTTTAGATATAATGTGCACATCTGGAATCACACCCGGAGTTTGGGGAAGAATACAACTACAAAACTAAATGAAGAACTAAGTCAGTGCAACAAAAATTCTCAAGTGTGCATCGCGGACCTGGGGAAAAGTTTTGCAAGCTGAAATCTTAGAGAAAAAGGCGCAAAGCAGGAAAGTGGGGTGAAGTCCACATTGTAGACTCGCACAAGAAAAGGAGAAATTGCCCCAGTGAGCATTAAATACGAAAATCTATTCAAAATAGCCTATTCCGCACCGTGGACTTTGAAGACGGGAGGGAAAAAGCAAGATACGAGAATTTTAAGTTATATTGAGTTTAGAATTTTAGTTTTTCATATCTAGTTTGTACGAAAGAGGGAGTGACGACTAAGAACCCATTCTAGGGCTACGTTGGTTAGTTTTTATCTTGGGTTTTCCATTGTTAATGTTAATTAGCTTCTTATTTCTGTTTGAGACAATTATGCGTAGCTAATCTTCCCATATTCTGCGATTGTAGTCAGAGACAATGTTCTAGTTCTTGATGTTTGCATATTATGAAAGGGGTTTCACTAGATTATTCTTATATTGCTTCTATCTATACTTCATAGCCTGATCAACTACGGGGTACATTAGTTGTTCATTCTGGATTCGAGAGATGTTGGAATGAATAGAACACAGTAATATAGGGAGTTTGTTCAACTAGGATACTAGATTGATTCGTGTAAGGGAGACCCGTGATAACTACCCTTACACCTAACTTGGTTCAAATATGGGAAGATCACATTAAAGCGTTGTTATTGATTTGTCTATCCCCGCTCAATGAAGTGATTAGACATTCAATACGGGTAGGCCAGCAGATGCGTGTAACCCTGCTTAGATATTTTCAACCCTGTGAGTTAATAATCAGAAAACCCAAACATGAGTGCAAACATTGAGTCTAGAACTACGTCGCAAAGGTTACAACCCAAAATCGTACTTAATATGACAATTCACTAAAATATGTTGACCGCAATAATTTAATTAGTTATTTTACTTTTTGATTCAACTCTTTTTGTCAACTTTCAATGATAACACACTCACATAACAATTTGGCTTAGTAATTGCACTCTAATTTAAAACCCTTGGGTTCAATATCCTGGCTCCGAACAAGGACCACTATATTACTTGTTAAGACCACATACACTTGTGTGTGCTGGGGAATAACAAGTTTTTGGCGTCATTGCCGGGGATATAAATTGATAAGTATTTACACTTGCATGTGCTGGGGAGCAATACATTTTTGGCGCCGTTGCCGGGGATATAAATTGAGAAGTAGTTAATTCTCTGAATTGTTGAGTTTTATTATGTTTACCGCACTTGATCGTAGTCGTGTTTTGTTCGTAGGTATTTAGTGAACTACACTGGAGGAACCAAATTCGTGCTTTCGATAGCGCTGAAGAAGGGCAGATGTCTTGTACCCCATACCTCCTATTGAACTCATTGAACATGAAAGCTTAGAGGATAACAAAGAAGAGGTCAAACTTATTCAAGAGGAGATAGCAACACTGAATCTTGCGCCAACAACCACTGCTAGGCCTGTCCGGGATGTGGCAATCCAACACACTACCAATGTGATAAGCTGTTTCTAGAAACCAGATCCCGGTGGTTGTTGGGAGCTCAAACAGAACATGGTTCAGTTGTTACACTCCCCCGAGAAGTTTACTAGTTTTCCACATGAGGTTCATCTTCAGAACTTCTTGGAGATCGTTGAAACTTTCATCCCCACGGGAGTAAATTGAGATTATGTCTGGATGAAATTGTTTCCTTTTTCACTGTTGGGGGAGGCAAGAACGTGGCTACAAATTGAGTCACATAACTCAATCACTACATGGGATGAGCTAGCTTGAAAGTTCCTGACAAAATTCTTTTCATCTAGGAAGATATCCAAGCTCAAGAGTGAGATTTTGAGTTTTAGGCAGAGGCCGAAAGAAAATCTATACCAAGCCTGGAAAAGGTTTAAAATTTTCCTAAAAATTATCACCATCATTGCCAGGCTAATGAGGTGTTAGTCCATACCATCATTGAGGGTTTGGAACCCAATACCAAGATTCTTCTTGATTCTGCTGCAGGTGGACAGACTTTAGAAAAGACTTATGATGAGTTGTATGCCCTCCTAAATCGCATTGTACAAGGAAATCCAAAGTGGAACAGAGGATCTAACAGACCAATAGTTCAGAAACAGGTAGGCATATTGGAGGTAGACGTCATGACTGCCTTACAAGCCCAAGTGTCAGCAATGCAGAACATGCTGACAACTCATTTTAACAACTTATCTTTGGGAAAATAACCAGTTCCAGTGAATATGATCCAATAGCAGAAGAATAGTTGGTGCGATGTGTGTGGAGGAGGAGATCACATAACAGAATTTTGCGGAGCAAATTCGGAGGCTATGAACTTTTTGGCAACGCCAATAGAGGGGTGCACCAAGGTTTTGGGAATACTTATAACCCTAACTGGAGAAACCACCCAAGCTTCTCATGTGATGGGAATCAACAGAGTCAAGGACACCCTCAACATAGGCTATAGGGTGGATAGTTCTACAACCAACAGGCACAACATCCTGCAAAGCAGGAAAATATTGAAGGCATGAGTTATAGTGAAGTGCTAAGGCAAATTCTGACAAATCAGCAAAGTCAAGATGAGGACATTTGCCAGAACAGGCAAGGTCTGCAGAACCTTGAAAAGCAGATTGGGCAGTTGGCAAACATAATTAATGGTAGACCTAAAGGAGGTTTGCCCGAGGACTCTGACCCAAACCCAAAGCAGGTTAATGTTGTTAGCACTAGAAGTAGAAAGCCATTGACAGAGCTGATCCCTAAGCAGAAAAGTGCAGATAGTGTGAGTACAGGGATAAGGATGGGGTTGGCACTCCTAGCCCATCTAATGTGGAATCAGGTCCTACACCGAAGCAACTAAATTGAAGAATCCTAGAAGTTCTATGATTCAAGTCATGATTGGAAGATGCTTGAATGCTAGAGAGTTGAGTGATTTTGGGGCGAGTATTAACCTCATGCCTAGCTCAATGTTCAGAAAGTTGAGTCTCGGAGAAGACCCACCACAATCTTACTATAGTTGGCAGACCAGTCGGTAAATAGACCGGATGGAATCATAAAAGATGTACTAGTCCAAGTGGGGTCCCTCATATTCCCCGTAGACTTTGTCATCTTGGATTTTGAATCGGACCCAAAGGTCCCTTTCATTCTAGGGGCATCCATTCGTTGCAATAGGAGGGACATTGATAGATGTGGCAGCAGGGTGACTGACTATTCATGCCTATGATAAGGTGAAAGTCTTCAATGTCTACAAAGCCTTGAAACTGCTCGCAGTATATGAGAACTTGGCAGCCATCATAGTGTTAGAGACAGAGCCTATATTAAGCCAAGCTGAAATTATGGATCCTCAGCCAAAGCATTGTTGAATCAAGGTCTAGTGGATGATTTTAAAGCAAGAGAAATTAAAAGTGTACTGAATAATTGTAATGTCAGCATGCTGAAGAAAGTGGTTGAGACCCTAAACAGGGTATTGGGACCTCTATCCAAACCTTTTGCTGAAAAATCTCTTCAGCTAGAGTTAAAGTTGTTGCCGTAACATCTCAGGTATATTTTTCTTGGTGAAAACAATACTTTATCGATAATCTTGTTTGCTTCATTGTCTGCAACATAGGTAGAAGCGGCTATTGCAGTTTTGAAAAGGAGTAAATGAGTTATGGGTTGGCAAATGTCAGACCTTCATGGCATTAGCCCAACCTTATGTATGCACAAGATCTTCATGAAGGAGGTCCACAAGCCTATGTCCCAACCACAACGAAGGTTGAACCTTATGAAGGAAGTGATAAAGAAAGAGGTGATAAAGTAGTTGGATGCTGGTATATTCTTCCCTATCTCAAATAATAAGTGGGTGAGCCTAATACAATGTGTTCCCAAGAAAGGGGGAATTATAGTTGTTACAAACGAGAAGAATGAGCTCATCCCGACTAGAACAGTAATAGGGTGGCGTATATGTATGGACTATAGGAAGTTGAATGATGCCACCTAAAAAGATCATTATCCAGTACCCTTCATCGATCAACCGCTGCATAGACTGGTGGAGCACGAGTACTACTATTTCTTGGATGGGTACTCGAGGTATAATCAGATCACTATAGCCCCTAAATACCAAGAGAAGACCATTTTTTCCTTTTCGTATAACACATATGCGTTCAAACACATACCCTTTGGTTTATGCAATGTACTTGTTATATTCTAAAGGTGCATGATGGTTATATTCCACGACATGGTATAAGATTTTGTGGAGGTATTCATGGATAATTTCTTAATTTTCGGGGAGTCATTTGAGATATGTTTGTATAATTTGGACAAGGTTTTTGCTCTTAAAAAGCTACCCCACCCATATCGGTTAAAGGAGTTCGCAACGTTCTAGGGCATGAAGGGTTTTATCGTAGATTCATTAAGGACTTTTCCAAGATTTGAATGACACTGTGTGCCCTGCTTGAGAAAGAGGTATAGTTCAACTTCGATGCTACATGTTTGCAGGATTTTGAAACTCAAAAGAAATGGCTAGTGGAAGCTCCCGTATTGACAGTTCCAAATTGGGAGCTCCCTTTTGAATTAATGTGTGATGCTAGCGACATTGTTATGGGAGCAGTACTGGTTCAATGCAAGGATAAAGTATTTCACTCTATATACTATGCCAGCAAGACCCTAGACCCAGCACAATGTAACTATACTGTGATTGAGAAAGAAATGTTTGCACTGGTGTATGCTTTTGACAATTTTCGACCTTATTTGGTGGGTACCAAGGTCATAGTGTTCATTGACCATACTGCCTTGAGGTACTTGTTCAACAAGAAAGATATCAAACCTCGATTGATCAGATGGATCCTATTGCTATAAGAGTTTAACATTGAAATCAAGGATAAAAAAGGATATGAAAATCAGATTACTGATCACTTGTCTCGATTGGAGAGTGACAAGCACATTGGTAAGAAAAGTCATATTAAGGAGGAATTCCCTGATGAACAACTCTTGGCAATAGAAATAGAGGAGTTGACTTGGTATGTCGATATTGTGAACTACCTGGTGAGTGGAGTTTTCTCCCAGATGCTAACTACCAACAGAGAAAGCGACTGGATCATGATGCAAAGGCTTATATTTGGGATGAACATATCTTTTCAAGCAGGGTGCTGACATAATGGTAAGAACATGCGTCCTAGAAGTGGAAATTATGTCATGCTTCACCCTATGGGGGACATCATGGAGGGTAATGAACAACCCAAAAGGTATTGTAGTTGGGTTTCGTTTTGCCAATTCTTTTCAAGGATGTTGTGTAGTTTGTGAAACAATGTGATGCATGCCAGAAGACTAATACCATATCTAAGAGGCATGAGATGCCCCTGAACAACATCCTAGAGGTAAAGATCTTTGATGTGTAGGGGATGGACTTCATGGGTCCATTCCTACCCTCTTTTGGCAACCACTACATCTTGGTCGCAGTTGATTATGTGTCCAAGTAGGAAGAAGCAATAACTCTGCCTACGAATGATTCCAAGGTAGTGAGAAAGTTTTTGAAAAAACACATCTTCACAAGGTTTGGTATACCAAGAGCCATCATCAGCGATGGCGGGGCACATTTTATCAACCAGACAGTGAGGAACCTATTAGCTAAGTATGGGGTAAGTCACAAGGTGGCTACAACATATCATCCTCAGACTAGCAACCAGGTAGAGGTGTCAAATTGAGAGGTAAAACAAATATTGCTGAAAACTATCAACGCCACAAGAAAGGATTGAGCCATCAGGCTGGATGAGGCACTGTAGGCCTGTAGGACAACATACAAAACCCCAATAGGCACATCTTCATACAAAAGAGTCTATGGTAAGGAATGTCATCTTCTTGTCCAGTTAGAACATCAAGCTTATTGGGCTATCAAATATTTCAATCTTGACCTAGAACTAGCAGGGCGTAAATGGTTGGAATAGTTGGAGGATTTGGATGAATTCCGACTCCACACATATGAGAATATCAAGCTTTATAAAGAGAAGACAAAGAAATGACATGATCGACATATCATCAGGCGTACTTTTAAGCCTAGTGAAAAGGTACTCCTTTTTAACTCTCATCTTAAATTGTTTCCAAGTAAGTTGAGATCCAAATGGAGTGACCCGTATATAGTAGTGAGTGTAATGCCACATGGCGCCGTTGAACTGATTGAGAAGGCCATGAACTAAAATTTTTTGATTAATGGGAAACGTGTCAAACACTATTACGGTGTTGACAAGGATCGCGGTGAGAAGACTATTAAATTAGCCAATGATGAATACAAACGTGCTAAGTCATGCCGCGATGGTAAATCAGGTGCTGCACGAGAGGCAACCTGTGGTAAGGTAATTGTAGTCTCTTTAATTTTGTTTTTATTTATCTTTAAAAATAAAAAAATTACCACAAAATGTTGATCTGTGACAACAGTGTGTTATAAACCTTCATTGACTCAAGGCAAAAATCTTGATGTCTCAATTCCCATAAATCCATCAGGTAATTTTGGAAATATTTTGGCCGGATTAACTTGTTTTAATGTTTTGTAGCATATTCAGGTGTTCAAGAATTTTTTTGGGGTCCCGTGCTAAAAAAATAAATTTTTGGAGCCCCAAGAACTTTCCTTATCCAGAAAAGTTTGGGATAGGACCGCGACACAGACCTGTCGCGGAGAAGAGCCCAGGTGTCCTTTAAAACAGGGAAAAGAACAAGTACAAGTCCGTGACTGGTCCACGTCGTGGACATGTACAATTGTAGGCAGTTTTCACTTAAATTGACCCAACCCATACCTCTTCTATTCAAACACCCCTACGATTTTCCACCCTAGGTCATAATTTTCACCCCTAAACTCACCCCTTTTTCACGTTTTTCTTCAAATATCACCCAAATTCACTAAAATTTGAACTAATCCGCGACGCACTTCAACTTCACCAAGGTGATTCATAGTTTTCTCTTGCCAATCCTTCTATAAGGTATGTGTTTTTCACTCCTTGTCTTCAATTTATTTGAGGTAAATGATTCTGGGTACCATGGGTATGCATGATTGTCGTTGTGTGTTCTTTATGAATAGTGATGGGTTAATTTTGTGTGGGTTGATCAAGTTTTTACATCTCCAAGAGTTTGACGGTGAATTTGTGACTGTTTCTTATGTTTCACCCCTATTGTTCAAAAATTGGGGCAAAACCTTAGGAAAGCTTGTTAATCTTGGTGGTTTTTGCCCACGGTTGTTGAAATTTCCTATGTGTCCATAGAGATATAGTTGTTATGCTGCAAAACTAAGTATGGGGTATATGTAGTTGATGATATGGTTGGGGTGATATGGTTACACTTAGTGAGGATTACCCGGTTTTGGAATGGGAGGTCTGAGTACCCTTCAACTCCATGGTTTGAACCAAGGGTGGGGTCAATTGTCTGATTGTTGCTTGTTTAGGGACTAATTGTGTCTTTATGTTGAACAAATAACCATGGCCTTTAGACCTCATAGGGAAGGACAAGCAGGAGCCTCTAGTAGCAGAAGATGTGCCTGGGACATCCCCGAGGTACCCAGAGCTCTAGAGCCTCCCAGGGGTCAACGATCTCAATATGGGCTCAATGGGGTTGCTAGGGAAGGCAAATGCTGGTATAGGACACATAATGAGACAAAATACTTCCTTGAAATGCCCATCAATGTTGAATCATTGTCAAGGGAGTACCCATATATCTACCAGAGATGTTTAGACTATCGGTTTAACTTTCTCTTCGGGGAGATCCTTCCGTGCAATCTCAACTTGGTCTGAGCGTTCTATGCAAATATGTGGGTGGGGGTGCACTCCCAGGTTTTCATAGTTTGGGGGATCAAGGTTAATATCACCTCAGTTGCCCTAAATAGTATTTTAGGCACTCCAGATGTTCCCACCAACCCTTTTATTGAGTTGTAGATCCGCCCACCTTACCGAACTATACGTCACACCCTGGCTGGACTGACCTCCATAGCTAAGTAGATTTGTCATGGTCTCAAGAGGTACCACCAGTATTTCCCTTTTTTTCATTTGAATAGGAAGGCTCGGGTCTAGGTAAAGATTATTATGTACTCCTTCTACCTCGGCAATATTTTACTGAAGTCACATGGGACCGGGTGTGCTTGACCTATGCTTTGATAGTGGGAGCGGTGCTGAACTTTGGGGCCATCTTCAAATTGTCAAGCGGAAGGCTCAGGCTCATCATGGATGTATGTATGCTTTTGGGGGTTTGATTACTGAGTTGTGCAGGCGTGCATGTGTTCCCAAGGATATTTCCTATAAATTGATACCCCTTTGTATAATGTGACCAATATCAAGGGGCTTGATGTATCTGCAGGACTTGTCCTGACCACTACTGAGAGGACCCATAGGACGAACTCATCATGGCTCAAATGTACGAACTTGAGATGCTACACCACCATACAAGTGGTAGACCTTCCACTCCTGTTGAGCTCTCTGCTGTAGAAATCCAGTACCTTTTGAACGATCATGCTAAGGTCATTCTAGGTATTGGACCTAAATTTTTCGAGCCTGTGGAGGATGATGTGCCCACTGAGCCAAACGAGCCAAGGGAGACCTTTGATATAGATGACGATGAGTTAGAGATAGATGAGCCACTTGTAGCTATGGGTGGTGAGTCGATATTTCTCGATGCTGCCATGGAGGATGAGTGAGCACCATGCTTCCAGTCCATAGGTTTCCTCAAGCTAGAATTGAGGGCAGTGCTCGTTTTGAGTGTGGGGTGGGAGTAATCTTATGTTTATGCTTTTCTTATATTTCATTAGGCCATGTATATTTAGGACTATGCTTTATTCTGTCTACTACTATGTTCATTTTATGTTTGGACATCATTTTAGTTTGTTGTGTGAATGGTCTTAGTATGTTTAATGTTCATAATATTGTGAATGTGCAAGGTAATGTTTTAGTTATGTTCCTTGATGGTTTGGTACGTGAATGTCTTAGGTAAGTTGTCATAGTTGAGTAATAGGGCCCTATGATGGATGAATGATGACCGTCCTAAGGGCATTCGTTAGTAAATTCATATAGTATAGAGTGTCAATAGAAGTACAAAGGTCATGTTGCAAGTGAGATTTGAAACCAAGGACAAGTAAATAAATTGAACTCAGAATAGCTTATGTGAAATCTTGAACTTCATGAATACATGCTTAATCTTGAACTCTTGAGAATAACGTGGTGTTGGATCTAGTGTTAGCCCTGTGATGAAAGTGTACCATGTGAGAGTAAGAGAAATTGTTAGTCCATGTTGCACTAGTTGCTAGAACTTGCCTAGTATGGGGACCAACTTAGACAGGAATAGGCCTTAAAGGAAAGGATCTAGGCATTTCTTGGGTAGCCCAAGTTTAAACCACATCTTTGACCCACCTTCATTTAGTGTCCCTAGTCAGCCCTTTTGAGTCTTAGCTTGTTCTTTGGATAGCCACATTCTTAGCCTAATCCCCATTTGTTCTTAACACGTGTTTTGAGCCTAAATCCTAAGCGCTTTAGCACAATAAGACAAAAGGAAAGTAAGCTTCAAAAGGACAAGTTATGTAGAGGGAAGGAGATAATGTTGAGAAAATACAGAGTAGAGCCATTGCAAAAAAAATCATATTTCATATGTGTAGATCTATATTTCATTGTCTACTTAAGTGCCAAAAGGGGTGGTCAAGGTAATGAGAAAGAAAGTAGTGGAAGCATAAATGCTTAGGGATTGATCTATGAAGAACCATGCATATCACCTACTTACCTTTAGCCTACATTACAACCAAATAAACGACCTATGTGATCCTTTGAGTAAATTCTTAGTCTGTGGAGGTTATCCATTAAGGGCAAGCCTATAAAAACTAGAAGCAACACGAGATATCTTTTGGGAGAGTGAGTGTTGACACTGTACCCAGTTTTAACTTCTCGGCAAAATTATGTGGTGTGCATGGGTAGTTCTTGTTGTGAGGGCATATCTTTGCCCCGGGGTTGAGCACTAGAGTAGTTGTTAACAAAGATTTTGTAAGAGTTTACATGCTGACATGAGTCCAGGGTCTAATGTAGCGCTGTCAAGGTTTCTAAAAGAGGTGTGACTTGGTTCAGAAAACTCACTTACGAGATATACCTCAAACATGCTGCCTGGGTGTCACATGCATGTGTCGTGGTTTGTCCAAGGATAGACAAATCTCTAAATGTGAAGTGGTGATCTTAGGCGTATTTATACACCAAACTAGCCAAAATTACCCATATAAAGAATTTAGTTAGAGGATAAAGCCATAAAGTTTAGGTGTTTTAGTGTAGTTTAGTGTATTTTGCTAATACTAGGTCAAGTGCACTTGTTGGTTGTGTTTTTTCTGGTTTTTGGATATAATGTGCACGTCAGAAATTACACTCGGAGTTTGAGGAAGAACACAACTGCAGAATTAAATGAAAAACTCAGTGAACGCAAGAAAAATGCTCAAGTGTGTGTTGTGGACCTGGGAAAAAAGTTGTGCAAGCTGAAATCTTGGAGAAAAAGGTGTAAAACAGGAAAGTGGGTAAAGTCTGCATCTCAGACTCGCACAAGAAAAGGAGAAATTGATCCAATCAACATTAAATGCGAAAATCCATTCAAAACAGCCTAGTCCGCGTCACAGACTTTGAAGATGCAAGGGCAAAAGCGAGATATGAAAAATTTAATTTATATTTAGTTTAGAATTTTAGTTTTTCATATCCAGTTTTGTATGAAAGAGGGAGTGACGACTAAGAACCCCATTCTAGGGCTACTTTGGTTAGTTTTTATCTTGGGTTTTTCATTGTTAATGTTGATTAGCTTCTTATTTGTATTTGAGACAGTGATGGGTGGCTAATCTTCCCATATTCTGGGATTGTAGCCAGAGACAATGTTCTAGTTCTTGATGTTTGCATATTATGAAAGGGTTTTCACTAGATTTATTCCTATATTGCTTCTATTTATACTTCATAGCCTGATCAACTACGGGGTACATTAGTTGTTCATTCTGGATTCGAGAGATGTTGGAATGAATAAAACACTGTAATATAGGGAGCTTGTTCAACTAGAACACTAGATTGATTCGTGTAAAGGAGACCTGTGACAACTACTACACCTAGCTTGGTTCAAATATAGGAAGATAACATTAAAGCATTCTTATTGATTTGTCTATCCCCGCTCAATAATGTAGTTAGACATTTAATAAGGGTAGGCCAACAGAGGCGTGTAACTCTGCTTAGGTATTTTCAACCCTGTGAGTCAATAATTAGGAAATCCAGACTTAAGTGCAAGCACTGAGTCTAGAACTACGTCGCAAAGGTTACAATCTGGAATCGTACTTAATCTGATAATTCACTAAAATTTGTTGACCGCAATAGTTTAATTAGTTATTTTGCTTTTCAATTCAACCCTTTTTGTCACCTTTCAACAAGAACACACTTACATAACAATGTGGCTTAGTAATTGCACTCTAATTTAAATCCCTTGGGTTTGACATCACAACTCCTAACAAGGACCACTATATTACTTGTTAAGACCACGTACACTTGCGTGTGTTGGGGAGCAATAGTGTATGTTGTTCACAACTGTTGAACTTGCATATATAGGCCTTATCGCCCTTCTCCGCAAACGCAAAGGCATGGGTCATTGACCCTTCTCCATGAACGTGGGAGGCTCTCCGAAAATATGGATCTATGACATGGCTGGCTTCCGCGAACGCGACAGTGGCCTCAGCGAACGCGGTGTGCAAAAGTAACTGGTGCTGCACCAGCTCAAGTCCAAACGTCTCTGTGCCATTCCCAAGACTCCCAATGTCCATTTTTCACAAACGAATAGTGTAACCACACAAATTTCAATATTTCAGATCTAATGGTGTTGTTAGATTTCTCAATTGATCCTTCTATAGAAAAATGAGCACCTCACTTCTTTTCGAATAAATTAAGCTAAAAGAACTGAGGAGGTCAAAATGCAATCGGATAGCCCTGTCAACTGGCGTAGGGTTATATTAGACTATTTTCAACATTCCAGAACTGACCATGCCATCAGTTTTTTATTCCGAGCGCGTTAAGCTGAGTTTTTATAGAAATGCAATTTTTAGCTTCTAGTTGAACTCATTTTGCAACTTGCTGCTCAAAGAAACACTGAAACCCTTCATTCTTGAACCAACCACCCTCCTTGCACAAATTGACCATTTCAGAACTAAAAGAACCATCAGAATCCCATTCTGAGGCCGTTTATCAGGTTTTATCATAAAATTTATTTTAGCAGTTTTAACTTCTCGTTAACCTGCAAACTTGCACAATTTTCAATCAAAACACCCAGTCACCATTCCAACAGTCCCAAAAAGTCATAATAAGTCCGAGGCTGCTATATAGAAGCTCAGAACAACATAAATAATACAGAAACACAGAATTAACTACAGAGTCATTACAACAACTCGTTGTATTAATCATATAAAATTAATTTTCTTTAAATACAATTATACAATTATAATTAGCTAACACTAAATAAGGTATATTCTGTTTTGTAAAATGAAAATTCTTTTAGTTATGTCCCTTAAACTCTCAAATTTCTATTAATAAATTAACAATGAAAACTGATTCATTAATTGCCGTTTGGATTCTAATCAGTTTTTAGTGAAAAATTTGAGATATAACATACTCAAATCTTTTTGTCTATCTTAATTTTTTCCAAGCATCAGAATCATACAGGTATTAATCCTCAAAAATGATTTTTTTTTTATTTTTTTGGAATAATTGATATTTTAATATTAACTTGAATTGTATTGATTTTAAATAGGTCAATTCAATGGTATACATAATTGTATTGATCAAACATTCTAGACAATGGAATAAAAAGAATTGCTACATCGATTATAATATTGATGATATAGTGTTGAAGGAGTATGCTGCATATTTCAATTTAGTTAACCTAATTTTAAATTTATTAAATATAGATTTAATTAAAAATGTATCAAAATTAAATGCATTGTTAAAGGTGATGATATTCCTACAGAATACAAATGTTCTTTTAACGTATATAAATACTAGAATATATGAATACATGTGGCTACCAAATACATAATATACACATCTATCAAAATACAAATGAATGCAACTGTTATTTTAACATATATAAATAATGTTCATTTAACATATATAAATACTAGAATATACAAATACATGTGGTTACCAAATACATAATATACAAAGCTACCAAAATACAAATTAATGAAACCATTGATTTAACATATATAAATACAAGAATAGATGAATATTTGTGTTTATCAAATATTAATATATAATATACACACCTATAGAAATATTAATAAATACAGTTGTTGATTAAATATATATAAATCTTAGAATATATGAATATATGTGCTTACTAGATACGTAATATATGGACACATAAATTTTGAACTTCTGAAAAGTTTAACTTCATGTACGAAGAACAAATAAAAAATATAACTTACTATTAATTAAAAATGATTAGTGAACAAATACAAATTTACTATTAACTTAAAATAACTTGATAGAACTGAATACCTTATCCAAATCAAAATACTTAAAGTATCCAAAATAAAATACTATTCAAAACTTAGATAAACAACTAATTGATTAGGATCATTTCGCTATTATCCATTATTGTGCATGGCCGGTTGATTTAGACCGTTCCTCAGTGTCACTAATAGTTCTCTTTAATTTTTTTAATAGCATAATTTCCCAGAAGTGTGCCAATATATGGTACGAAGTAACTCTACATCATACCAATCAATAGTGCGTTTGAGGAGCTATTCGTCAATTTGCATACCATAAAACACCTAAAGATTTGTGGTTGAATGAAACACTCATGCATACAAATATATGAACGAAAACGTGTGTTTTTGAATTTATCAAACTGCACCGTATTGACATTCAATTTTGGCTTGACTTTTAAAAAAAATTATACTTTTTGTGTTAGTTTTTAGATAATTTAAAATACCTTTTTGATAATTTTAGATTAATTTTTTTATAATTATTCTTATTTTTAAAATAGGAAGATTTTGATTAGTTTAATTTTAAATTTTAACACAATAATAATTCATTTTTTCCTATCCAGATAAAATTATACGCAAGTATGTTTAGTTGACCCACAATTTAGGCTTATATTTTTAGTCTATTAGGTTTTGAAGTGTGTATATACATTTTACATTGTTACAATAATTGATAGAATAGATATTCCTAACTGAAAAACTCTAAGAGAATATTATCTTCTCTTCCTTCTTGATTCCGGCGGCTGTCATTGGAATCTCGCGGAACCTAACCGAAAAACCTCCAACTCACAACACTACCAAACAACCCTCTTCTCCGGCAGTGGCAGCCCCCTTTTCCTCTTTCCCTCTTCTTCCTTCTCCTCCATTCTCGCCGGCCAAATGACCCCTCGCCGGACAGTCACGACCTCACCACAACCACCAACCCCATTTTCCTCACCATCTCCCTTCACCCACCATCGGAAAACCCCTTAGCCAAACCTCTCACCCATCACTATTCCGACGAAACCCACCCAAAAACTCAACAAAACCCCATCCAAATCTCCATTGGAAACCACCCCAAACGACCCTTTTTTAGCTATTAAACACCCCCAAACCGCGATCAAACCACCACACCACCATAACCAAGAACACAACCAACAGCAACACCCAAACTCCCAAATAACGCCCAACCACCACCACATCGGAAATGCCACCTGAAAACCTTCATTTCATCCCCAAAAACCTCCATTTAAGACCCAAAATGACCCCATTCCAGCCACCACAAAACCCAACATCAAAATGCCCTAAATCAGTCACAAAATGCCACCTGAAAACCCACAAAAATCAACCAAAACTAGCTGCCAAAACCCCTTTTATTTTCTTCATTGTTTCCAGCAAAAAACCCATCACCAAACCTCACAAACCCAACCGACAACTCAAGAAAACAACTCTCACACACCATGAAAATCACAATAAACAATAATAGAGATAGAAATGACTCCATATTCGATGAACTCTTTTGAATCTGAACAGAAAATTTCGTTAACGGTAACAAGTTATTTTACCTCCATTGTTTTTTAAGTTATTACGTTTATTTGCAAATCTCGGGTGACCATTGTGTTGATCTATTCTTAAATTGTTTAATTATTATAATTCTTTCTAGTTTACTCTCGGTTATTTTGGCTATTTTATGAATGTATTCTTATTTTCCAAGTATGTTTTATTTTTTATTATTGTGGGCTGCTTAAATTTTATTACTATTATTTTTTCTTCCTCCTGTACTTGTTATTATGTTATGATTTTGTTGTTACTGTGATATGTTAGTTAATATTATTTCTTATTTATTCTTGTTGAATTATGACTTCGTACTGTTTATTATTATTTTGGATCAATGTTAATTTTATATATCATTTTGAGTCTATGTTGATAATTGATGTCACTCAAGATGCACCTCCTTTTAAGGCCAAAGCGGTCGCTGTCAAGTAAATAACCTAATCGAGGTTAGGGTCAAATCCCACAAGGAGTATGGTAGACTCCATAATGGTTCAATTGTAAAGTGGGGTGATTAACCTACTTATTATCCAAGAAAGAAGGTTTTTGCAATAAGTAAAATAAACCTAGACTAATGCAAGTGTTACAAAGTCAGTAGAAGAGCTAACTAGGGTGATATGTTCCCCATGAGCCCCTAACTTAGTATTATCAGATAATTGTGATCTTTTTCAGTGTGTAGATGTAGGATGATAAGTTAAGTTTACCTAAACCCTTGATCCAGTATAGAGGTAAATTTCACTATGAGATTTGATCCATCTGTGCAACGTGACATTACTAAGTAATATCTATTGTCCCAGTACAACCTCCCTTTGATTCGATTTGGTTAATTAGACGAGAACAACTCAATAGAATCCTGTTAATTATCCTCTTTTCCTATTCATTTCCTCCTTGATCCGACAAGTAACATTAGACGGGTTCTAACGTTGTCTTTCCATTAAAAAGCAGTTAAAGTGAAGAAGAATAACTAATACATTCGTACACGCCTTCCAAGAATCACAAATTATTTGATTTTACCTTGTTAGTTTTTCATGGTTCCCACAACCCTAGTTGTGGATTTAGCTAATCATAATTAGTGTAGATGCAAGAATCATGATATAGAATAGCATAATTGAGCACTTACACAAAGGAATTGAGGAACCAGAAATCTAACTCTTCAATTGAAAGAAAAATACGAATCAAGACACAAAAGTTATTTTTCTCTTTCTAAGATTGCTAAAACTCTAAACTAGTACGAAATATCCGGAAACTTCATGAAAAATAACCTAAAAACCTATTTATAATGTCTTAAATACAAAGCCAAAATGGAATAGGAAAACTATGTCATCACACTCCATGAGCAAGTTCACGAATTATACTCCAATACATGACTCGTGTGTCAAGGTTTCGTGGTCTTCAACTTGAACCTGGAGATACGTTCTACAATACCTATCCACGGGTCATATAACATTCTACGACCCATGAAGGGTTTCATTTGATGGAATTTCAGAGCTTCTTCACTTTCTAATCCTCAGGGCACAACTGTACTCTATGACTTATGAATTAATCTATGACTCATGAATTGATCTGCGACTTGTCTGCATGCTCTTAGAGTCACATTCAAAAAATTCACCTCTCACTGGAAATTGTTATAACAACCCATCTATGACTCATGAACTATTCCACGACCCATGAAGGGTTCTGTGGATCATCAAAAACTGTTGCTTCAGCATACTTTTCTCAAAAACCATGTCAACACTGAAATCCTACAAAAAAAACACAAAAACACATCAAATCTACTAATATCACTTTGAGAACACATAAAATTCTAAGTTTTAAGCATCAAAACTGCTGCATTTTGGCAACACATCAACACCCTCAATTTAAAATTATTATTTGTCCTCAAGCGACAGACTCAATCTACATAAGTAGTACAGAGACACACAAACCTGAACCTAATGGCACAAGTTTTACCAAACTCAGGCACAGGTACCCACAACACTTTAAAATATATATTAGATAACTACTGGGCGAACCAATACCGACCAATATATGAAACAGTGCAACTATGACAAGTTATGCAACCATAAATAAGCAACAATCACTAACTTAGTCAGATATCAACAATGCAATGCAAGTGACCTCACGAAAAAAAGTCTCATTTCTCACTCCGGATGATATTTTCAAATTCTAATACTACAACACTCACTCTCACAAACGATATTCAAATACTGTGACCAATACCATAGGCTTGCCCCTATACTCATAAGTAATACCTTCGACTAGTTGGACTAGGATCACTTTAGGACTTTATAGGCTTATAACGTAGGCTTAAGGGGGCTTTGGTGTGATATTTTAAGAATATAGTGACTAAGACCCTCCTTTACGCTGCGTTTTCTACTTTTGCCATACCAACCTATCCTTTTTCTCTTTTCCCCTTTTCTCCCCTTTTTAAGCCTTTTAGGGTGCTTTATTCTCATTTTTTTGCACAACACCTTTATTTTTCAAAGTCTTTTTCTTTTTAACACACTGATTAGACACGTTTTCCATTTTTCTTGCACCCCTTAGCATATTTCCTTCCCCTTTTTCTGTATCCCTAGTTTTCCTCTCATTTCACGATTTTCCTCTCACTAGCCACCCTCAACTTAGGCTTTTGGCCTGAGTTGAGGTGCATAATATCCATCCTCGATACTAGGGCCACTTTTTGTAGCCACCCTCAACTTAAACGTTTTGCCTTAGTCAAGGTGCACAATGCTCAAGGAAGGACCAGGGCTACTTTTTAGGACTTATCATTCATCAAGGCAAGGTTAATTGAGTATTTACAAAGAAAGGGGTCTATGTCAGGCTCAAAACACAGGGATCAAGGGATATATAGCATATTTGGTCAAATTTTAGGCTAAGTGGACTATTAAGAACATAGGCCTAAGATCCTTTCCTAACCAACTCATCTACGGTGTAAGTCAGAGTAACAGGGCAAGTTGTGAACTAAAATACAGTATATGAATCATGAAATTGAAGCTCACTCACATATGACACTACATACATGTCAACATAGACTATCGGATCATGCTTTTTATCATAATTTAGCCTAACTTTCAGAACAAACACTGTCAAATAATTAATTATGCATGGTTTCTATCAAAACTAACTAATAATTTTTTTTGGTAGGTATCATTTTATCAACAAAAAAAAACATATGTCACTGGAAACAGTACTATATGCTACTAATACTACCTAAACATCCTAAACATGTCGGTTCAACAGAATGTAAATATCTGCAGGGAAAAAGAACACAAGCAAGAAAATCCTTTGGAATAGAAAAATTAGGATAGTTATAGGCCAAGGTTACTCAGACTTCATTGAGGCCTATAACTACCCACATCCCATAAAAAAAAGATGTGCATTTTCCCCAATGCACACAAAATACCAAAATAAAGATCAGGGGTAAAAAAGAAATATACTTGAGTGCCTAAACACCTCTTTTATCTGAGGTTGTCCACCCTCCACATCCTTTGTGGACTCTGCGACTGTAGGAGCATATCTTGAGGGTCCCATACCTCTCACTCTCTCAAGCTCACGAGCTAGTTGAATCTCCTCATCCTACCTCAATCTCAAACAAGAAAGCTCGATCTCCTGCTCCTCTGTCAACCCCGTCTCATATTGAACAACATTAGGTTCATCCATATGGGGACTCTTCCCAAGGGAAGGTAGTGGTGGCTCATCTGGAGTAAATAAATCTTTCACCGTCTCAACAGGCACAATTGGTGGGATCTCAACTAGCGTAGCCAGTGTTGCAGTCATTTAGGCCCAGAGCTGCTGAATCTCCATCTATACGACCGTCATGTTAATGGGCCTTGCTGTGCTGAGGCGCTTTTGGACCTGTCTCTCAAATGCATCTATACGGGCGTCCACGGGTCTAAGTTAGTTCTAAATAGTTGAGACCGTGAATGCCTGCATGTGGCTCTCTGCCTTAGAAACTACCTGGTAGACCCAGGGACTCAACTACTACAATAACTAAGTCATTTGTGACTCAGTGCGAGTTTGTCGCTGTACCAGGGCCTGTAGTGATACCGTAGACACGAATGTCTTGCATGCGGGTGCTAATGGAGTAGGTGCAACCTTTAGGGTAGGAATATCAATAGTGGGCCCCCTCTCCACATCTTTCTCAGCCTGTGGCGGGGCCCTCAATAGTAGGTATTGTAGTGGTGGTGGTGGTAGCAGGTTCAAGCAATGGCACTGGGGCGAATATCTCTAGCAACTGGTGCTCGTGGTGCCCGTTGAAGTGCCACCGTATTGTCCTCGACCTTTATTAGGCTGACATCTAAAGTCTTCTAAACCTCTACCTTCATGTCCTCATGGTGAAGAATCTCCATCCCCGGCGCTAAGCTTAGCTGATAGATAAGATACGGGAAGGGGATGGTTGTATCTCCCTCGTCAGACTGGGGAGGGCGGACCATGATCGCCTGCATCTTGACCTGTCTAGTGGAGGTCTGGATCTGTGGTTGCTCAACATCAGGATCAGGCCAAACACCAAGCTTCTCTATCGAGCCACTAGACTCGGGGACGTGCTCAGAATCTATAGGCTCATCTCGCAGGCAATCCCTCATAAATTTGATCTCATCTCTTCTTTGTCGGGGAGCCATAGTACCTACAAAGAACCCATTCAACACACTGATTAGTCCTTTGAATAGAAAAATAAAATCAAAGATCAAGACAGGACTGGGCAAACAGGGGTCTATTAGTGACCTTTCACGAGCCATAGTGTAATCTATGAGCCATAAAGATCTCTCGTGAAATTAGTGTCCAAAAATTTTAAGCTACTAGAATTGCATCTATGAGGCCAGGTATGACTCGTAGAAGACTCTACGAGTCATAGATGAGACTCTAGATAAGGTTTCAAATAGGTAGTCTCCTACGTGACCTATCTATGAGTCGTGGAATAATCTATGACTCGTAAAAGGTCTCGTCTGATGACATCCCAAGAATTTTAGTTTCTAGAATTTCCTACGAGGGGTAAGTACGTCTCGTAGATTGATCCATGGGCCATAACAAACCCTCGTGAGTGGAACTTCTAGACTCTAACTTTTCTAGTTTTATCATACGAGTCCTATATCAAATATTTTTCAATATTTTATGAGTATCAAAGCAAGAACTCTCACACCCCAACTTAATTTCATGCACAACCCATCCTCACATGCAATATTTCACAATTAACCCCATCAAAAATCATTTATCATGTTAACCTAACGGGCCGACCTTATTTTGACAATTTCATTGGCACAAGCAAGTTCATGTAATCACATGTCAATAATATCAATCAAATTTGTTCAATTTCATGGGCATGTGACTTTATTAAACGTAATCTGGCCATCCATACATATTTCGGCTATCAATTTCACTCTTAAACACAAGCAAGCATATTAATTCATGTATAGTCACAAAGGTTCAAGCCAAAATAGGACCAATCATATCATAGACACCTTACCCATCTTGTGTCAACCAATATCAATACTAATTTCGGTAATCTAGGGTTGTGAAGCCAGGAGCATACCAAAAATAATGTGAAATAGGATGAAATTGAGAAAGGAGTTGAAAAATGGGCCGAAATTGTAGCTTGTGGTGCTCGCCAAAAAAGTGGCCAAAAAACAGGTAGTGGTGGCTGAAAACTTGGTCGGACCAGTGGGGGTTAATGAGGGATTAGGGTACTTTTAGGATTTTATGGAAAAAATGGGGTCAAATTTTATTGGACCCCATTTTTATATGCTGACTGGGTCGGTTCATAAGAACTGGGTCTGGTCCTACGAGACCCCGATTATGGGTCGTATAATTATCTATGACTCATAGATCATGGTTTTGTAGGAGGCCTAAGACCCTATCTTGGAGCTTAGGTTTTATGGCCCAATTTATGAGTCATATATTGTAATACAACTCGTAAGATAGCTTTGTACAACCCCTTGACACTTACTTAGAAAATTAGAAAACTTACCTGGGTCCATGAGCCCCATTCACGGCTTGTAGTTTTTTCTACGAATCATAAAGTTGGCTCGTAGACTGGAGTTCACAAAGTTTTGCTTACTGGAATGTTCTATGAGCTAGTATACGGGTCATACAATGATGTACGACTCGTATAATCAGTCGTAGAGTCACTCCTTTTTGTGTTTCAGCGCAAGATGGTTAACTTGGTCATGCACCTGCAGAACCTACAAAATACACTGTTACCCTATATGTCACCAATCCAATGTCTGCATAGTTCAATCATAAAGCAACAATCAAACTATCTACAAGTCTAAAACTAAAAACAAAACAAAATAACTACTATTACACAGTTTCTTGGGTTGCCTCCTAAGTAGCGCCTGACTTATTATCGCGGCATGACTTAGACCATCTGATTACTCAAACTTTATCAATGGATCAAACCTCCATTTTTAGATTATTTGGTCGCTTCATTGACTGGTAGACATTGAAGACGACTTCTTCTTCATTCAATCTAAACTTGAGTTGGCCTAATTCCATGTCCACTAGAGCTCGCCCAGTGGATAAAAAGGACCTTCCCAAGATGATTAGGACTTTGAAGTCGACCTCACAATCTAGGATCACAAAGTGTGCGAGGAATCTGAATTTGTCCACTTTGACGAAGATGTCATACAGTATCCCCAAAGGCTTCTTCACCGTGTTGTCAACCATCAACAGTATCATGCTTGTCAAGGTAGGGGCTGCCAGACCAAGTTTCTTGAAGATCATAAGGGGCATCTGATTTATGCTGGCACTGAGATCACATAATGCCCTTGCGAACTCAACATCACCTATGGTGCAGGGAATGATGAATGCTCTAGGGTCATCTCGTTTCTGCACCAAGGACCTAGTTGAAATTGCATTGCAATGTTGAAGCTCTTGTAAGAGCTCCTGACTCACATTATTCTTCTTTGTAACCAGATTCATCAAAAATTTCACGTACCCGGGCATCTTCTCTAATGCTTCACTCAACGGGATATTTATTGAGAGTTGTTTCTTCCTTATTTTTCTTTAGTCTTTGAGGAAAAGGAGGAGGAGGTCGAGGAATGGGTCTCAACTGGTTCGACACTGCACCAATTTTCTCGTTCTCTATAAAAACTTCTCTTGTTATATTTTGCTTGCTTTCAATAATCTCCTCACGAATATCATCTTCATCTACTGACATCAGAGGATCAATGGTATGATTTCCACCGCGCGTCGTGACTGCCATACACTGCCCCTTATTCTTAGGATTTTGAACTGTATTGCTATGGTTCAGCTGGGCTGACATCTGGCTAAACTGCTACTCAAGTTGCTTGATAGCCATAGAATGAGACTCAATCTTTTGATTAATGCTGAAGATGTCGAACTTCATCCCCCTTAGTGTCTCGTCCTGAGCGTCAACCTTTATCAACAGACCATCAAATATCTCCTCCATGCGAATGTGCCAGTATCAAAATCTAGATTGTGCGGTAGAACATAGGGACCATTCTTGAAACCATATCTGCAGCCCCAATTAGCATCTCTCTCTTGGCCTCTATTCTTGTCATTGTAGCCTCCTCTGTTGTTGTCTTTGAAGGCTCTATCTCTCTGAAAGTTCCGACCTTGGTTCCCTTAACCTTAGTGCCAAAAGTCCTAATTAGACCTTTGGGCATTGATCCAGAAACCCGACATCTGATTAACAACAAAACATGTGTCCTTCTCATAATAGGGTTCCCCGTACATGGGTGGTCTTGGAGGATGATGAGCTATTGCATTTGCTCGTTCCAAATTTTGCTTCATCAATAGCACCATGTTAGTATTAATCTGCGCAAGTTCTTACATCACTTCCTCATTTGCCTGTGCCTATGCCGGACTAGTACTGATTGAGAATGAGCTCCTTATGATAGACTTTTCCCTCGTTCCCATGCACAGTTTGTTTTGACCACTCTTTCAAGCCTCTCGGCAACCTTTTGGAATGGATGATTTATAAATGAGCCTCCCACAATAGTATCAATCCAGGGCTTTATAGAAGATCTCCACCAGGGCTTTGTCAATAATCTTATGGTCAAGAATACGTCTCAAACACTTAGTGAACCTCTTCCATATGGCACCGATTGAATCACCAGGTATTTTCTCAAAGTTATTGATCTCAGACTTCGACTTCAGCTTTTTGAGATCAGGAAGAACTTTTCCAAAAAGGCCTTCTGTAATTTTTCCCAACTAGTGATCAAACTCTGTAGGAGCTCAAATAACCATAATGTTGCATTTCCCATGAGAGAAAGTGTGAAAACACGAAGCCCAATGACATCTACAGATAGGTTTTGGTTTTCCATCATACTCTTACAGACAAACACAATGTTTTGTAGATGGTTATGTGGATCCTCTAACGGTAGGCTTGTGAACAACCCATGATTCTGATGGATCTGTAATAGCCCACTTGACACGAAGAACTTAGTGTCATCCGGCAATGGAGGAAACACAATAGCTCCTGTGACTCCATTGCCATAGGGTCAAGCAAATATTAGTTCCATTGATTTGTTGCAGCTTGTAGACCTTGTGGCAGTGGATTTAATGGAGGTGGGTTGTCATTGTTCGGATTGAGTGCTGCATACGTCACATCATTAGTTGCATTGTTCGCATTATCTTGGGTTATCCTCCTTATTGTTCTTTAGATCTCTGGGTCAAATGGAGTCAAGGGATTGTCTCGGCTCCGAGTGTTGTGCATACATTACACCTGCACGCTGAAATAAAACAAAAATAACAAGAAATGTAAAATTAGAAAAATAAGGATTAATCCCTAAATTTCTTGAACTAAACAGGTCTAGCCGTATTCCCTGGCAACAATGCCAAAATACTTGATGTCGCTCAAGCACACCTTATTTTAAGGTTAAAACGGTCATTATCAAGTACATACCTTAACCGAGGTTAGCATCAAATCCCACAGAGAATATGCTCCAAAATAGTTAAATTATAAAGTGGGGGTGATTAACCTACTTATCTCCTAAGAAAGGAGGTTTTGAAATAAATAAAATAAACCTAGACTAATGCAAGTGTTATGAAATCAGTAGAATAGCTAACTAGGGTGATGTGTTCCCCATGAGTCTCTAACTTAATAATATCAGATAATTATGATCTTTTCCAGTGTGTAGATGTAGGACGGTAAGTTGAGTTTGCCTAAACCTTTGATCCGACATAGAGGTAAATTTCACTATGGAATTTGATCCATCTCTGTAGCGTGACATTACTAAGCCTTACCTATTGTCCCAGTACAACCTCCCCTTGATCCAGTTTGGTTGATTAGACGAGAACAACTCAATCGAATCTTGTTAATTATCTCTTTTTCCTATTCATTACCTTCTATATCTGACAAGTAACACTAGGTGAGTTCTAATGTTGGTCTTTCATTAAAAAACAGTTAAAGTGAGGAGGAATAACTAATACATTCGCAAACACCTTCCAAGAATCACAAATTATCCGATTTTACCTTATTAATTCTTCATGGTTTCCACAACCTAGTTGTGGATTTAGCTAATCATAATTGGTGTAGATGAAAGAATCATGATATAGAATAGTATAATTGAGAACTTACACAAAGGAATTGATGAACAAGAAATCTAACTCTTCAATTGAAAGCAAAATATGAATCAAGACACAAAAGTTATTTTTCTCTTTCTAAGATTACTAAAAACTCTGAACTAGTACGAACTCTCTGGAAATTTCATGAAAAATAACCTAAAACCCTATTTATAATATCTAAAATACAAAGCCAAAATGGAATAGGAAAACTGTGTTGGCACACTCTACAGGCAAGTTCACGACTCATACACTAATCTATGGCTCGTGTGTCAGGGTTTTGTGGTCTTCAACTTTAACCTAGAGATACCTTCTACAAGACCTATCCACGTGCCATGAAACATTCTATGGCCCGCGAAGGGTTTCGTCTGATGGAATTTTAGAGCTTCTCCACTTTCTGATCCTCAGGGCACGACTGCACTCTACGACTAGTGAATTGATCTATGACTCCTATGCATGCTCATAGAGTCATTTTTAGAAAATTCACCCCTCACAGGAAATTGCTACGACACCTCATCTATGGCTTGTGAACTATTCCACGACCCATGAAGGGTTCCTGGATCATCAAAAACTACTGCTTCAACATACTTTATCCAAAAACTATGCCAACACCAAAATCTTACAAAACAAATATATAAACACATCAAACCTACTAAAAACGCTTTGAGAACACATAAAATTTCAAGTTTTAAGCATCAAAAGTGTTGCATTTATGTAGCACATCAATAATTTTCAAAATAAATGTGTGATTGAGTTGTTCATTAGGATCTCACATTGTTAGTCTATCATTTTACCTCTTAAATATACGTATATATTATTTGTTAAAATTGACCAATGAAAAATCTATCCATCAGATTTTGAGGCCTTTCCATTTTAAAAAGACGAAAAAGTTTAGTTTAAATTAACATTTATTGCGTTTTAAGAATTTAGAAATTTTTAGTTTAAGTTCGTATATATTATTTGATAAAATTGGCTGATGAAGAAATTATCATTGTTTTTCAAAGCCTTCCACATATATAAAATGGATTTTATTTTTAGTTATTATTTTATTGATTACTAACCCTTTTACTAAGTGTTTTTTTTACAGGTGCGCGGACTTGCTCTTTATTTATTTATTTATTGTATGTATATTATTGGTGTTAGGCAAATTTTAGAATGTTTCTCATATTATTATTTATTTTATTCTTTGTGTATATTTTGTATTTATTTATACTTGTATTATATTATCTATTTTCTCAATTTAAAAAAATAATTATAGTCGAAACCCACAATTGTGGATTCTGAAGGATGCTAATATCTTCTATTCGGGATGACTTGAACCCTTACCCAAAGTCTAATTGGTTCGAAGACCCTTTTTTGTAAATAATTAATTGGTTTCTCAATTATCCTTAAAATTAGGTGGCGAATCCAAAACACAAAACTAAATTCATTTGTTTCTTAAAATTAATTAAATTCTTTATTTTTTACGAGTTGCCATGACGTTGTGCCTTCAGAATGTCAACAGTATGGCTACTCCGCTGAAGATTTTCAAGGTTCTAACCATTATGATTTTTTTTTTCAAATGGAGGAGATTTTATTTTTATTATGTCATAGGTTTTATATTATATTATATTGTGTTGTGTTGATTGTTTGTATATTGTATTCATTATTTGTGTAATTATATGTATATTGTTATTTGTATTCATGGTATAATTTTTGTCAAACGATAAATAGTTTGCATTAGAAATAAAAGGCAGTTACGTGATTATCTGCGACTGTCTCTTTAGAAAAATCCTTTTATCTTTTTTAGAAGTGGTAAGTGGGTTGTTGGTTCACGGTCGTCCAACATCATTTGTTATTTTCACCCCGTAGTTTTTTCAACTCGGGTATTAGGTCTTTTGAAACCAACTCTTAGTAAACCTAAGCTAGAGCGGAACTAAATCCCTTATTTAGGTGTATTTGCCTAGGTTGACCCGCTATTTATGATGTATTCGACCCATTAGAATATCATTTTACATCTAATTGAAGAATATGTATGTCGGGTTGTATGTACTATTGCCCTTCGAGTTTGTGATTTTATTATTTCTAGTTTAATTTATTTTATTGTAAATAAATAGTTTAGAGTTATACCCTTGCGTGAGAATTATTTTTGTTTGTATACCTTTTTCCTCATTTTACATCCCCATTTATTTTATTCATATAATTTGTATAATGTATTTTTAGGGTGGCAATAGGATGTACAAATGACATATACATTCTTCAATAGTTAGGTTTATTATGATGAATTATCCATTATTTGTTTAAGTAAATATTACATAATTTATTCCATTCATGTTTATTTGATTTTGTATAAATATATATTTTTTGTTTGAAATGTGATTTTGCCAATTATAATCTATTTGAACTACGATTAACCTTATTCTCATTTCAACGAGATACATAGGCGCCAAAATGGCTCGGTCATATTCCTCGTAACTGTTACGCCCGATAAAATTACCTAAATACTCCTAGATAAGAAAACACATCTTCCCAAACTCAATTGGCAAATCCGAGGTCGGAAATGCGATCAACACAAACAATTATGTGAGAAAATGATCTTGGTTGATTTTTAGAGCAACCAGATCGAAAGATAATTTTTTCGTGGCAAAAAAGCAATTTCAAAAAAGTGTGTGATAACTCCGCATCGCAGACTTGTCGTGGATTTGCACTTAGTTGTGATCCCAATATTTTTTACGTTTTAGAAAACTCTATCAGAATTTTTTTAAAGAAAACCCTGAAAAAGGACCAAGTCCAGGACGTAGACTTGGTACGCTGAAGGAAACTTTTTTAGTTTTTCACGAGGAGTATTCCAGACCTTTCCTAACCCCTCTCAAACTTAATACATGACTAATATATGCTAGTTTTGACATAAAAAAGGGTTTTAAACTCATTCCTAAGTCTTCTACGCACTTTAACAAAATACCTAGGAATAAAGAAAAGAGAGATGAGCAAGGATTCAAGCAGAGATCTTGCAAAATTTGATTGACTATCTTCATCCAAGGTATGTAAGACTAAACAAAAGATGAGATTGTTCTTTCATGTGCTCCTTGATTGAGATGGATTGATAGATGAACATATTGAGTCCTTATGCATGTTTTCTTGCAAAATTATGCATATCTTACATATCTTCATATGTCGATGATCATTATAAACTTGATTTACTAAATAAATTCTTTTACATGAGCTATTTCACAAACCTTACCTATTACTTTGTAAAAACATGCATGAATGAACCTAAGGATTTAGTCTAGTGCCTTGATTTGAGAATGTTGATTGTGATTATGATTGTGATTGATAGTGAGTTAATAGAACTTGATGGTCTTATGAGTCTTTAAAATTGACCTCTAGAGATTGTTCTAAGAGAAAGTCCTCCTCTGTGATTGTCTAACTCATTCTTGAAAGGTTGATGGGATTGATTTTATGAGCATTGAGTCTTGGGAGAAGTATCAAACACCGAATAGAGTAAGAGTAACTCCAACTTGAACTTATCAACTACGTCGCCAAACATAGGTGAGGAGTAACCCATTAGATTAGATGTTCCTCATGATATGGTCCTTGAATTAGTAGAGGATCCAGTTAATAGATCTAGACAAGTCCCTGAAATAATAGAGGATTGTTTGATAAACTTGATCTACAAATGGATCGATTCATCCTTACCCTGGAGAGGTATTGAATGGTTGTGGCAACATTAATGAGTTTGTTGTATGATCACTGACTCATAAATGATTGTTGTAAGATAAGAGAAACTCCTAGATAGGTCCTGATAGTACTCTGATTTGATTTGGTTGGATTGGATTAGATTGATAGATCATTATCTATTCTTTATTCTTGCTTTAGATAGACATTTGACATCTTGATTGAGTTCCTTATCACTTGATTTGAGTTATCTGAGTTGATAGTATTCTACCTTGATACATGTTTCGTTTAACCATTTTACATACTCATACATTCCACGTATTGACATCCATTTGGACTGCATCATTTCATAATGCAGAGACAGGTATTAGAGATCATCAACTAACGCTCTGTTACAGATTTATTTCCCATATTAGCTGATTGGTGAGTCCTCCTTGACTTCGGAGGATGCATATGATTTATTTATCTATCTTTAGAGTTAGACTCTAGACTTTCTTTCATTTTTATTTAAGATAGCCATGTATCTGTCATTGGCACCACTAAGAAGTTGATAGAGACTTCATAGACTAGAGTTGATTTATTGATTGGATATATTTTTTTGAGCTAGTTTCTTTCATACTAGCCTTAGTGATTTGACATAATTATATAAGATTTAAGGTCGTCCACCTTTTTCTATATTTAGTCTTCTGCTGATGTGTTATTTATTAATTGAATGGATGTGATGAGGTTAAGTGGTTTGGTTATGGACTAGCAATAGTCTCTAAGTGTCGACCACGTGCAGGGTACCCTTCCGAGGCATGACAAACTTAGTATCCGAGCACAGAGTTCAAGTGTCCTAGGGAGTCTATGAAGTCGTGTCTAGTAGAGTCTTGTTTATGGGTGTGTTATGCACCACACTTCATAAGTAGGAGCCTATAGGACATTAGGAAAGGTTACACTTCGTTCATGTTCTGATTCGTGCGATAGAGTTAAACCCTATGAAAGCTCTCTTCTAATTTGTGTGTTATGCATTGAAATTGTGATCGTTCCTCCAAGAAGAGCTATTAGATGAAAAGGGCATCCTACTAGGAAGAATGTTAACCAACCTGAGCCCAAGGTTCATGATGAACCCATAGATCCAACTGTCCTTGAACAACCACCTCAAGCCAACATTTTGAATACTGAGCTTCGCTAGGATATCAAGATATTAGTCCAGGCTGTGACAACTCCTGCTGCTAGACAAGAAATGAGTAGATAAGATATAGAAGATACATCTACAGTTCGAGAGTTTTTGAGAATGAACCAGCTAAATTTACAAGGTCTACACCCAATAAGGATCCTGAGAACTATATTGATGAGCTCCAGAAAGTGTTTTAGGTGATACATGTGGCCTATGTTGATAGAGTTAAGGTTGCTGCCTACCAACTCAAAAAGGTTGTCAGATTATGGTATGATAATTGGAAGAAGAACATAGGAGAGGGAGTCCCAGTGCTGAATTGGACAACGTTCGATTAAGCTTTCTTGGGATGCTTCTTTCTGAAAGAGCTGAGGGAAGCAAAGGTAAGAGTGTTCTTGAATCTGAAATAGGGCTCTATGACTGTTATAGGAGTATGGGCTTAAGTTCACCTAGCTATCCGGATATGGTTGCAAATATGAGAGGGAGAATGGGTTTATATGTTAATGGGTTAAACATAGGACTAAAGAAAAATGGGAGGGGAGTTATGCTTGTGAGTGATATGGATATTGGAAGGTTGATGACTTATGTGCAACAAGCTAATGAGGAGAATCAGCGGGACAGGGAAGAGTTCAAAAATAAGAGAGCTAAAATATCCAGCCATAAGGTTGGGAAGAGAGGAAATAGGAATGGAAATAGGTTCCAAGTTGTGCCACACCATCATCTGCTAGTGCACTTGCACCTAGAAACAGAAATGAACAGAGGTATAAGAATTTCAAAACCCAGAGATCTCAGTCACAGGCTAGTGTGGCTCAAGGTTTGCAGGGTAAGCGTCTATGTGGCAAGTGTGGAAAATTACACTTGGCAAGATGTCGTAAGGGAAGTGAGGGATGTTACAAGTGTGGTCAACTAGGTCACTTACAAAGTGATTATCCAAGGTGCGATGAGAAGGCTCAATCCTCTGCACCAGCCCCACCGACTAAAGAAAACCAGAAGGGTGCTACCTCGGGCGCAAGCGGGGCCATAAACTATTTGTATACCAAGGGTAGTCGCCAAGATCAGGAGAACTCTCCCAATGTTGTGATGGGTATGATTCAAATATTTACTCTTAATTGTTATATTTTGATGGATCTTGGTGCCACATTATCATTTGTGTCTCCTTATGTGGCTAGTAGATTTGAAATTCTTCCTTAGCATTTACTTGAACCTTTTGATATTTCTACTCCAGTTAGTGAGTCTATGTGTTCGTCCACATAAGGACACTCTTACTGATTTGACTGAGTTAGAGATGATTGATTTTGATATGATCCTTGGCATGGATTGGCTTTATGCCTGCTGTACCTCCATTGATTGTAGGACCTGCACTGTTAAATTCCAATTTCCGAATGAACCGATCCTAGAGTGGAAGGGTAATTTATTTGCACCTAAGTACGTTTATTTCCTACCTAAGGGCTAGAAAGTTAATCTCTAAAGGTTGTATCTACCACTTTGTGTCAGTTAAGATCGATGATATTGAGTTTCCTACTCTAGATTCAGTCCCGATTGTGAAGGAGTTTCCTGAAGTATTTCTTGAGGATCTACCGGGAGTCCCTCCTGTTAGAGAGATTGACTTTGAGATTGATGTTCTTCCTGATACACAACCTATTTTTATTCTGCCTTATAGAATAGCTCCTGTCGAGTTGAAAGAGCAGTTGAGAGATTTGCTAGAGAAGGGATTTATTAGGCCGAGTATTCCTCCTTAGGGTGCTCCTGTCCTATTCGTGCGAAAGAAAGATGCGTCTCTCAGAAAGTGTATTGACTACATGCACATGAACAAGATCGCAATAAAGAATAAGTATCCTCTTCCCAAGATAGATGATCTTTTTGGCCAACTTCAGGGTGTCTCTTACTTCTCAAAGATAGACCTCAGGTCTGGTTACCATTAGTTGAAGGTGAGGGAATGTGATATCCCAAAGACATACTTTAGGACCCGTTATGGCCATTTTGAGTTCTTGGTCATGTCTTTTGGGTTGACTAATACACCTGCAACCTTAATAGATTTGATGAACAGACTGTTCAGACAGTACCTTGATATGTTTGTAATTGTATTTATCAACGACATTTTAGTGTATTCGAGGGTTGAGGAGGAATATGCCAAGCACCTCAAAATTATTCTGAAAACTCTCAAAGACCATGAGTTGTATGTAAAAATTTTAAAATGTGAGTTTTGGTTCAAGTATGTGGCTTTTCTAGGCCATATTATCTCGGGTGATGGTATTAGAGTGGATACTCAAAAGATTAAAGTGGTTAAGACCTAGTCTAGACCGACCACTCTGACAAACATAAGAAGTTTCCTGTGGTTAGCAGGCTGCTATCGTAGATTTGTTGAAGGATTGTCATCCTTATCCTCACCATTGACTAGGCTAACTCAGAGGAAGGTCAAGTTTCAATGGTCTGATGAATGCGAGAAAACTTTTTAAAAGTTGAAAACAAGGTTGACTACTGTACCAGTTTTGACCTTGCCCGACGAGACAGGGGATTTTGTGATATATTGTGACACATCTAGAGCTGTATTAGGTTGTGTGTTGATGCAGAGGGGAAAAGTAATATATTATACTTATAGAAAACTTAAGGTTTATGATAGGAACTATCCAACCAATGATCTTGTGTCATACCTCGGGAGGGTACTCTTAGTGTGGTCGGCACTTAGAGACTATTGCTAGCCCCCAAGCGAACTACTCAGTGTCATCACTTTTGTTCAATCACATTCTAGTAGAAAAAGACACAATGATAAAGAATACTCAAGGAACTGCAATGCTAATACGAAAATCGAAGGCCAAAGGCCAAACAATCTATCTATCAACTAAGTAAGACTAGTGTGAAAGAAACTAGTAAGAAATAACATTAAAACATAACTCTAGAATCTAGTCTATTAAGCCTCTAAACATCTAACTAACTGGTGCCAATGATAGGTCCATGGTTACCTTAAAATGAAATAAAATAAGTCTAAACTCAAAGCTAGAAAGAAACATAGTATCCTCCGAAAGTAGGGGAGGACTCACCAAATCAAATGAATGTAACTAGGTCCTCAACGGAGCGCCTGTTGATGACCGTTAGTACATGTTTCTACATCATGAAAAGATGCAGGCCCAAATGGACATCAGTACATGGAATGTACATGTAAAATGGCATAATGAAACATGTAAAGGTAGCATAACATCAACTCAAAATAATTCAACTCAAGAAATAGGAAGCTTAACCATCAATTCAAGAGTCTAAAGTAAGAAATACAGTTTAGATAATGACCACTCATATACCATCTAATCCAATCCACTCAGAGTACTATCAAGGCCTCTCTGGGAGTTTCTCTAACGGACAACCATCACCTATGAGTTGGTGATGATACAACAAAGCGATGTCATTGCCATATACATTCAATACCTTGTTAGGGTAAAGGACATCCCATCATTAGAACCACAATAATAACATCAGGTCCTCTTTTCGGGACAATAAGGAAATATTTAATTTTATGGTTTAATCCCCTCCTATGCTGACAACGTAGTTATTGAGTTTGAGTTGGACTTAATATTACTCAATTCGATGATCAATACTCCTCCCAAGACTCAACATGCTCATAAGACATCAACCCTATGGTTAGCGCATTCATCTAGTCTCATTGGACATTCATCAGCTTAATTCATCACATCAATCATTAACTCTTTGGTTACATTCTTTTAAGGTTCAGTTCTTGGCTCATAAAGACTCAATCATGCATCATTTAGACTTATAGAAGTCAAGAAACAACAACAAAGTAAAAAACCATTCAGGAATTCTATGGACTCTTTAGGCTCAAATTATATTCATGCATGCCTATTTAAGTGTGATATGCAAAAATAACTAGAGTTCATTCTAGGGTTCATGTAGAAAAGTAAAATAATTTATTTCAAGTAATTAATTCATAAAAACTATAATTCATGCAATATTATATAGAAATACATTAGAATTTTTAAGAAAACCCTTCAAGAACATCTATGGAAGACTCAATTTATTCACAACTCCAATAATTTGGTCTATGGGGTACATGGAAGGACAAAATCCATGTTTTGATTGGTCTTACATACCTAAAATTTTGGATTTTGAAATTTCTTGGAAGAACTCTCAAGTTTATGCTTCAAACCCTAGCCTTTTTCTCCCTTGAAACCTTCTGCTATGTTTGAAGGATGAGTTTTATCGTGAAATAGGTGATCTGATAGGTTTTAAGACTTGTTTAGGTACAAAATGTTAAGTCTAGGATTTAAAAGGGTGGAAGAAGACTAAAATAATCCTGTAGAAAAATCTATCAAAAGTCATCCACGAGTCCATTTATGACCTGTGGAAACTTTCACAACCCATGGGATACTTTCGTAAACTTTTGAAGCTACTGAAACCTTTCACGAGACTAATTGATGACCCGTAGAAGACTTTATGACCCATAGATGGATTCGTGAAGTTTGGGGCTCAAAATTTGATTTTAAGATATTTTCCACGAGACCTAACTTTATGGGTCGTACTTCAATCCATGACCCGTATATGGTTTTTTGGAATTACCCTGCTCTGGAAATGTTCAGTAAGATGACCATAACGTTTGACTACAAACTCCAAATGAGGTGAAACCAGTTGCGTTGGGAAGCTAATTCAAAGAGATTTCATTTGGTAGGTCATGAGCCACCTAAGAGTTATGCATAGAAATGTGAAAGATCGATGGATGGTTGCTAGCTCTTGTGGTAACTTCTACTCATAAGCTACATTTTCCACTCTCTTCACAATTTGGTAGGGACCAATGTATTGAGGACTCAACTTTTCCTTTTTCCCAAATCTCATTACACCCTTCATGGGTGACACTTTCAAGTATACCCAATCGTTTACTTCAAACCCTAAGTCCCTTCTCCTAAATCAGTGTAGGACTTTTGGCGACTCTGTGCAGTTCTCAATCTTTCTTGGATGATCTTTACTTTCTTCTTAGCTTGATGTATCAACTCCGGTCCAATCAACCTTGCTTCACCTACCTCGAACCATCCAATCGGTGATCTACATCTCCTCCCATAGAGGGTCTCATAAGGGGCTATTTGAATACTCGAATAAAAGTTACTATTGTAGGCAAACTCAATTAGAGGCAAATGATCGTCCCAATTACCCCTGAAGTAGATGACACAGTCCCTCAACATATCCTCTAAGGTTTGTATCATACGCTTTACCTGACCATCTATCGTTGGGTGGAAAGTAGTACTAACGTTCACCTTTAAACCCAGGCCTTTTCTTAAAAGACTTCCAAAATTGGGCAGTGAACTGAGCTCCTTTATCTGATATGATGGACAAGGGAAATCCATGTAACCTGACAATCTCTTGAATATATAATCGGGCATAGTCCTCTGCCATATTAGTAGTCTTTACCGCCAAGAAGTGGGTTGATTTAGTCATCCTATCAATAATCACCCAGATCGAATCATGTTGTTTACAAGACCTCAGTAAGCCTGTGATGAAATCCATATTGATTACCTCCCACTTTCATTCTGAGATTTCAAAATTCTAGGATACTACACATGGTATTTGGTGCTCAACTTTTACTTGTTGGCAGTTTGAGCACTTAGAAATGAAATCTGCAATGTCTCTCTTCATCCCACTCCACCAATAAACCTCTCTCAAGTCGTGGTACATTTTGGTAGATATTGGATGAATATAATATCTAGAGTTATGGGCTTCTGATATGATCCTTTCTCGAATACTATCAACATCTAGAACACACAATCTACTTTGGTATCTCAATACCCCATCTCCCCCTTTAACGAATGTCATTACTTTCTATTTATGTACACCTCCCTTTAATTGGAGTAAGATAGGATCTTGGTCTTGCTTCTTCTTTACCTCTAATACAAGAGATGATGTAGACCCATTATGCACAAGTATCCCACCTTTACCAGATTCATCTAATTGAACTCCCAGTCGTGCTAGTTGGTTCACCTCTTTGGCCAACTCTTTCTTCTCTCCTTTCACATGAGTAGTGCTTCCCATAGTAAACCTGCTAAGAGCATCAGCGACCATATTAGCTTTACCTGAATGGTAGAGGATACTCATGTCGTAGTCCTTCAGAAACTCAAGCCATTCTCCTCTGCCTCAAGTTAAGCTCTTTCTGGGTGAATACATATTGTAAGCTTTTGTGGTATGTGAATACATCAACATATGCTCCATATAAATAGTGGCACCAAATCTTGAGTGCAAACACTACCGTAGCCAATTCTAAGTCATGAGTTGGATAGTTCCTCTCATGGTTCTTAAGTTATCTGGAAGCACAAGCTATGACCTTACCTTTTTGCATTAATACACATCCCAATCCCACTCTAGAAGCTTCACAATAGATCACAAAATTTCCAGTCTCCTCAAGTAGAGTCAACACTGGTGCGGTCGTTAATATGGTTTTCAACTCTTGAAAACTCTTCTCACACTCATCAAACCACTAAAACTTATCTTTCTTCTAAGTTAGCTTAGTCAATGGCGAGGATAGAGAAGAGAACCCCTGGTCAAATTTGCGATAGTAACCAGCCAAACCCAGAAAACTTCTTATGTCAGTTGGAGAAGTGGGTCTAGGCCAGTTCTTAACTGCTTCAATCTTTTGAATATCTACTTGAATACTATCACCCAAACAATATGGCCTAGAAAAGCCACGAACTTGAGCCAAAACTCACACTTGGAGAATTTTGCATACAATTCACTGTCCTTGAGTGTCTGAAAAACAATTCAAAGGTGATCGACATGCTCTTCCTCATCTCTGGAGTACACCAAGATATCATCAATAAATATGATCATGAGCATGTCAAGATACTGTCTAAACACTCTGTTCATCAAGTCCATGAAAGTTGCAGGTGCATTTGTCAACCCAAAGGGCATTACCATGAACTCAAAGTGACTGTATCGAGTTTGGAAAGTCATCTTCAGGATATCACATCTCTCATTTTCAACTGCTGATAGCCTAATCAGAGGTCTATCTTGGAGAAAATAGTGGCACCCTGAAGTTGGTCAAACAGGTCATCAATTCTTGGAAAGGGATATTTATTCTTAATGGTCACCTTATTCAACTGGCGATAGTCTATACACATCCTAAGGGTACCATCCTTCTTTTGAAAAAATAGGACAGGAACGCCCCACGAAGAGACACTCGGCCTAATGGAGCCCTTATGCAAGAGATCTTTTAACTTCTCCTTTAGTTCTTTCAACTCAGTTAGAGCCATTCTATACAAAGAAATAGATATGGGTTGAGTATCGGGGAGAATATCAATACCAAAGTCGATCTCCCTATCAGGAGGGACTCTAAGCAAATCATCAGGGACGACATCAGGAAACTCATTGACAACTGAAACTGACTCAAAACGTAGAGACTCTACATCATCAGCCTTAACACGCATGAGGTGATGGATACACCCTTTAGAAATTAGCTTTCTGGCCTTAAGGTAGGAAATAAACTTACCCTTAGGCACTGTAGAACTACCCTTCCACTCTATAAAAGGCTTACTTGGAAATTGGAACTTGATCGTCCAAGTTCTACAGTTGACAGAGGCATAACAGGTATAAATTCAATCCATGCCAAAGATCACATCGAAGTCAACCATCTCTAAGTCAATCAGATCAGTAAAACTATCTCTATGATAAAATACACTGCATAATCTCTATAAACTCTTTCAGGTATGATAGATTCACTAGTAGGAGTAGAAACACTGAAGGGCTCAAGAAGACATTCAGGAAGGATCTTGAACTTACTAGACACATATGGTGTCACAAATGATAAAGTGGCACATAATTCAAGCAAGACATATACATCATAGGAAAAGACTCAAAGCATACCCATAACAACATCTGGTGCAACTTCTTGATCTTATCGATTGCCCATCGCATACAGACGATTTGTATCCCTACCTGTATTAGTAGTGGCACCTCTCTAATTACCACTGGCCTATGGTATTGCCGAAGACTGAGCTCTATTACCTCCCATACCCTGCCTTCTCATTGGGTACTGATTATGGAAACGACCGATTTGTCCACACTTAAAGCAAGCATTTGTTCCCTTTTAGCACTCACCTAGGTGGAGTCTGCCACACTTTCCACATGGTAGTTTCCCCCTCGAATCTTCAGTCACATTAGCTTGGGATTGAGAACCCTGAGCTCTAGAATTTCAATAGCCTTGTGACTTCTGATCATACCTATTACTCGGAGCTGCTGAGCTTGGTGAGGATGGTTCATAGTTTAAAGACCTCTTCTAAAAATAGGACCTATCCCTCTTACCTTGCTTCTGTTGGCTAGGCTCATGCCCTGCAGATTTAGCCTTCTTGCTCAAATACTCCTCTTTATCTCTTTTCTTATCCTCCTCAAGTTATTATGTATAGACCATAACTCTGGAGATATCCATGCCTGGAATCAGTAATGTCGCTTTGCACTCCTTTTTTATATGTTTTCCCAAGCCGGATATGAACTTCCTCATTCTAGATCTCATGTCAAGGACCATCTCTGGAGCATACCTGGATAGCTGTATGAACTTGAGGTTATATTCCTTGACAGTCATCCCCTCCTGCTTCAATTTGACAAACTCCTCAACCTTTGTTTCCCTCAACTCTCGTGGAAGAAAGTGGTCAAGAAAGGTACTCTCAAAATCACTCCAAATTTCTGTTCAACATCCTCACCTCGACTTTCTTCCCACTGATTGTACCAGATATTTGACATATCCTTAAGTTGACAGGAAGCTAGTTCAACTCCCTCAGTCTCGGTCGCATGCATAGTTTTTAACACCTTCCACATCTCATCAATAAAGTTTTGGGGGGTCTTTCTCAACCTTAGACCTTGTGAAGACTGGTGGGTTCATCCTCAGAAAATATCTAAGTCTGGTTGAAGCAGCTGTCTCTTGGGAACTAGAGTTAGGGGTCTGCGATCTCTGGTTCCCACTCTGAGCAACTACTAGTTGGGTGAGCATAGTGATAGCTCCTCTGAAATCAACTTCTATAGTAGGAACAGGTAGAACAATGGGTGCTTATTGAACATCAGTGGCTCTAACTGGTCGACCCTGACCCCTCGTCTCTATTTGAGTAGGTACCTCTAGTGGGGGACTCGTAACATTAGAGGTTGAATCATCTCTTTGGGTGGGAGTACGCTTAGGAGGCATGATCTGTAAATGTGTAACACATGAATTAGATAGATACTTCAATGGAGTTATACTCTTATCGCACGAACTCATAGTACAAAAGAAGTGTAACCATTCCTTATGTCTTATAGCCTCCTGCTTATAGAGTATAGTGCATAACACACCTATAAACAAGACTCTACTAGACATGGCTTCATAGACTCCCTAGGACACATAAACTCTGTGCTCTGATACCAAGTTTTTCATGCCCCGGGAGGGTATCCTTGGTGTGGCTAACACTCAGAGACTATTTCTAGCCCCCAAGAGAACCACTCGGCCTCATCACTTTAGTTTAATCACATTCTAATAGGAAAGACATCAATGATAAAGAATACTCAAGGAACTACAATGATAATATGAAAATCAAAGGCAAAAGGCTAAACAATCTATCCATCAACTAAGCAAGACTAGTGCGAAAGAAACTAGTTAGAAATAATATCAAAACATAACTTGAGAGTCTAGTCTATGAAGCCTCTAAACATCTAACTAACTGGTGCCAATGATAGGTCCATGGCTACCTCAAAATAAAATAAAACAAGTCTAAACTCAAAGATAGAAAGAAACATAGTATCCTACGAAAGTAGGGGAGGACTCACCAAATCAACTGAATGTAATGAGGTCCTCAACGGAGCACCTGCTGATGACTACTAGTAGCTGTCTTTACATCATGAAAAGATGCAGGCCCAAATGGACGTCAGTACGTGGAATGTACGAGTATGTACAATGGCAGAATAAAACATGTAAAGACAGGATAACGTCAACTCAAAATAACTCAACTCAAGAAATAGGAAGCTCAATCATCAATTCAAGAGTCTAAAGTAAGAAGTACAATTTAGACAATGACCACTCATATTCTATCTAATACAATCCACTCAGAGTACTATCAAGGCCTATCTGGGAGTTTCTCTAACAGACAACCATCACCTATGAGTTGGTGATGATACAAAAAAGCGATGTCATTGTCATATATATCCAATACCTTGTTAGGGTAAAGGAAATCCCATCATTAGATCCACAATAATAACATCAGATCCTCTTTTCAGAACAATAAGAAAATATTCGATTTTATAGTTCAATCCTCTCCTATGTTGGCAATGTAGTTATTGAGTTTGAGTTAGACTTACTATACTCAATTCGGTGTTCAATACTCCTCCCAAGACTCAACATGCTCATAAGACATTAACCCTATGGTTAACTCATTCATATAGTCTCACTGGACATTCGTCAATCCAGTTCATCATATCAATCATCAACTCTTTTGTTACATTGTTTTAAGGTTCAGTTCTTGACTCATAAAGACTCAATTGTGCATCATTTAGACTCATAGCATTCCAGAAACAACAAAAAAGTAAAAAAATATTCAGGAATTCTATGGACTCTTTAGGCTCAAATTAAATTCATGCATGCCCATTTAAGTTTGATATGCAAAAATAACAAGAGTTCATTCTAGGGTTCTTGTAGAAAAGTAAAATAATCTATTTTAAGTAATTGATTCATAAAAACTATAATTCATGATATAGAAATACATTAGAATTTTTAAGAAAACCCTTCAAGAACATCTGTGGAAGACTCAATTTGTTCACAACTCTAATAACTGGGTCTATAGGGCACATGGAAGAATACAATTTATGTTTTGATTGGCCTTACATACCTTGTAATTTGGATTTTGGAACTGTTTGAAGAACTCTCAAGTTTATGCTTCAAACCCTAGCCTTTTTCTCCTTTGAAACCTTGTTCTACGTTTGAAGGATGAGTTTTTTCATGAAGAGGTGATCTGATAGGTTTTAGGACTTGTTTAGGTATAAAAACATCAAGTCTAGGCTTTAAAAGGGTAGGAAAAGACCAAAATAACCCTTTAGAAAAAGCTGTCAAAAGTCGTCCATAGGTCCATTTGCGGCCCGTAGGACACTTCCATACACTTTTGGGCAAAAGTTTGAAGCTACTGAAACCTTTCATGAGACTAACTCATGACCCGTAGAAGGCTTTACAACCCGTAGATGGATTCGTGAAGTCTAGGGCTCAAAATCTAATTATCAAAGCTTTTGCATGAGACCTAACTTTATGGGTCGTACTTCAATCCTTAACCCGTATATGATTTCGTGGAATTACTCTGCTCTGGCAGTGTTTAGTAAAATGGCTATAACTTTTGACTCCGAACTCCAAATGAGGTCAAACTAGTTGTGTTGGAAAGCTAATTCAAAGAGCTTGCATGTGGTAGGTCATGGGCCACCTATTGTTTTGTGTGATAAGAGTTATGATCATTTAAAATTTACCCCTACATAATCCAACACTAGAAACTCAATTTATTGGAAAGTTTTGAACTCGTCTAAGTGTTAAAAGTCTCTTATGACCCTAGTACACACTCCACATGTAAGAACGAGTCTTGAAAAATGAGTACATATAAGAATAGAGTTATGGAGTATCATATCTTGAATTGGAAAGAGTGGTATTTACACTTAAGATCTGGCACCACTACTTATATGGAGTGCATGTAGATGGGTTAACTGACCACAAGAGCTTTTAATACATCTTCAGTTAGAAAGAGCTCAACCTGCGGCAGAGGAGATAGTTGGAATTGTTCAAGGATTATGACATGAGCATTCTCTACCACCCAGGTAAGGAATATATGGTTGTTGATGCTCTTAGTAGGTTGTCAATGGGTAGTACTACCCATGTTGAGGAAGGAAAGAAAGAGTTACCCAAGGAAGTGCATAGATTGGCCCGATTAGGAATCCAACGTGAATAGAATAATGGAGGATTTAATGTCCAAAATGGGTCTACTTCATCCTTAGTGGTGGAACTAAAAGAAAAGCTATACCAAGATCCTGTTCTACTTCAGTTAAAAGAAGTTTTCTATAAACAGAAGGTGATGGTTTTCTCCAAAGAGGAAGATGGTGTGTTGAGATACCAGAGTAGATTGTGTGTCCTAAAAATTGATGGTGTTCGAGATAGAATTATGGATGAAGCCCACAACTCTAGGCATTCTATTTATTCGAGCTCTACAAAAATGTACCTTGACTTGCGTGAAGTCTACTGGTGAAGTGGAATGAAGAGGGATATTGCTGAGTTTGTTTGCAAGTGTCTGGATTATCAACAGGTCAAAGTTGAGCATCAAAGCTTGTGTGGGTTAGCTCAAAACTTAGAGATTCCTAAATGAAAGTGGGAGATGATCAATATGTACATTATTACTGGGTTGTTAAGGTCCCGAAAGCAACATGATTTGATATGGGTAATTATGGATAAAATAACTAAATCAACTCATTTCTTAGCAGTTAATACGACTGACACAGCAGAGGAGTATGCCAAGTTATAAATTCGTGAGATTGCATGAAGTTCCCTTGTCTATCATTCTAGATAAAACCTAATTCACATCCTAATTTTAAAGATCTTTCCAAAAGGGACTGGGTTCAAAGGTGAATCTTAGTATAACCTTTCACCCCAGACAGATGGCCAAGTAGAACGTACAATACAAACATTAGAGGACATATTGAGAGATTGTGTTCATGACTTTAAATGAAATTGGGATGACCACTTACCCTTGATTGAGGTTTCATATAACAATAACTATCATGCAAGTATTCAGATGGCTCCCTATGAGGCCTTGTATGGGAGAAGATGTGGATCACCAATTGGGTGGTTTGAAGTTGGAGAAGCTGAGTTGATTAGACTTGATTTAGTTCACTAGTCTATGGAGAAGGTGAAGGTTATTAGAGAAAGGTTAAAAACTTCACAAAGTCGACAGAAGTCCTATACTGACGTGAGAAGGAGAGACTTAGAGTTTGAGGAAAATGATTGGGTGGACTTGAAAGTGTCACCCATGAAGGGTGTCATGAGATTTGGGAAAACGGGGAAGTTAATTGCTCTTTATATTGACCTCTATCAGATTATGAAGAAGGTTGGGAACATTGCTTATGAGTTAAAGTTGCCTTTTAGGCTAGACGTGATTCATCCAGTTTCCCATGTCTCGATGTTGAAGAAATGCTTGGGAAATCCTTCATTAATAATTCCCATTGATAGTATTGGAGTGAAAGATAGTTTATCCTATTGAAGAGGTCCCAGTCCAGATTCTTGATCGTTAGGTTCGCAAATTGAAAACCAAGGAGATATCCTCAGTCAAAGTCGTATGGAGAAATCAATTTGTTGAGAAAGCCATGTGGGAATTTGAGGAAGATATGAAAGCCAAATACTCGCATCTATTCTTGCCTAATGACGAAAATATTGAAGGTAATGTCCTTACTCTTGATTTGAATCGATTTGTCTATTCTTGAGTCTGAATAGTGATTGACAAGATTGTTGATTGGTCGATAGTTTGATTGATTGAGGGATTGCTTAGAGGAGTCTTGACTATTATTCGTGCCTCGATTCCATCCTTTACTCTTCATTTGAGGACGAATGACCCCAAGGAGGAGATAATATTATACCCGGTAAAATTACAAAAATATCCCTAGATGGGAAAACACATCTTCCCAAACTCTGTTGGCAAATCCAAGGACAGAAATGCGATCAATATGAAAAATTATATGGGAAAATGGTCTTGGTTGAATTTTAGAGCAACCGGATCGAAAGATAATTTTTTGGGGCAAAAATATAATTTTAGAAAAGTGCCTAACAAGTCCGCTCTCAAACTTAATACAGGACTAATTTAGGTCATTTTTTACATAAAAAGGATTTTAAAACCCATTTCTAAGTCTTCTACGCGCTTTAATGAAAGACCTAGGGCTAAAGAGAAGATAGAAGAGCACAAATATCAAGGGATTCAAGAAGAGATCTTGCATTTGATTGTGTATCTTCATCCCATGATGTAAGGCTAAACGAAGGCATGGGATTGTTCTTCCATATGCCCCTTGATTGAGATGGATTGATAAATGAACATATTAAGTCCTTATGCACGTTTTCTTGAATGTTTTCTCGCAAAAATTATACATATCTTACGTATCTTCATATGTCAATGATCATCATAAACTTAATTTACTAAATAAATGCTTTTACATGATTTATTTCACAAACCCTATGTCACGACCCGGATAGGGGGCCTATATGTGACATGGCGAAAGAGTACCCGAAGACCCTCGATCAAGCCATCATAGCATCATTACACACATCATCGGTTCGAAAGCGCGGAAGCTAAACACATAGTAAGTAAGTTCTAAGGAATCGGGGACTTGGGACTCAAGCTATGGAAACAATAGCGGGAATGGGACAAACATGCTTACACATAGCACATAGTCATTCACAATATACATCATGCAAGTCAATATCATAACAAGAGGACATGATCATAAATCAAGCGAAATAATATCATATTACATAGTCAAATATCCAACATACGAATCAAACGTACGAGAGTATGGATTTGTCCAATGATGCCTCTACATAGATGAGCGGGGCCTCGACAAGTTTGAGGCTTTCCCTCAAGTCAATAGAAAGTAAATACATAAACTAAAGTGGTAGATAGACGGTGGCTATTACCCTTGAACAAGAAGGCTCACCACTAGCAACTCTTCAACAAGATATCAAGCGTCGTCCGGTAGAATGTAATAATCACCTTCGATCCCTACATGGTTAGAGCATGTAGACAAGAATATGGGTTAGCACAATTAAGCACTAAGTATGCGTGCATGCAATGCATATAACAAGTATAGTATGACCAAGCAACATGTCGAAGGGACAAGTGATGCGAAAGGAATGCACTTAGCCAACGAGTAATATAACAAGATGCTATGCCATGATGCATGAGATGCAATCATATGATCATATATGTATATCGGGGATGTAACCTCAACCGACAAGACAAAAAGACCTGAGCGAGCCACTACCCGAATCTGGACTACTTGCCAAGTAGTACCTTAACACCCTTAAACAAGGGGAAACACGACAGAGTTCCCTATGTAGGGAATTAACCCATGGTGGGACATGGTTTGACGGAAAGGAGTATGGATCCTGTGGAGATAGTCCACCCTGACTCCAATCCCTCCGTGCTAAGTCTCATCCCACGGGAATACGTATAGGTACATGCAACATTTAAATCAGAAGACTTACATTCACTTTCAAAACATGCATACTTAATCAAAATGAAACCATTGTTCAAATCTTGTTCATGCTTAAGCCAAAGGCTATCAAAATTTTACAAAACATTTCATGATCATATCTTGTCAATGCAATAAGAGTAGCTCATCTGCATAGCTTATCATATCAAGCCTTGTAACTTATCATAACAGAGTGGTGCAAGCACTCAGAATGCTCATAGAGCTTTAACAGAGAGACTATGTGGTCACAAGCCTTTACATAACTTATCATAACATACAAATCATGAGTTTCATAAAGAATTTCACCACAACCATAATCATGCATATGCCATGAATGAAGATCAAGATCATGGGTAATAGAATTCAAACTTAATTTCACAATTTGAAAGATAGTTCATCTTAAAACATGTAGAAATCCATG
>JBCEWC010000744.1:0-49998 GCA_038996855.1 Solanum aculeatissimum | reverse complement strand
AAGGTAATTATATAAATTATAAATTTGTTACTACTTTGACTTGTTTTATGAATGATTTAATTGCTAATTGATTTATTATATATATATATATAATTTATTTTTTTGGTCTAATATATATATATATATAATTTTTTTTAAAAATATTTATATAAAACTTCGGTTTTTCGGTGCACCGCGGTTTTGGGACCCTTACACCGAGAACCGAACCGAAAAAAAAAAACCGAAATCGAACCGAAAAACCGAAAAACCGACACCGAAAAACCGAATTAGTTCGGTTCGGTTTTCCGGTTTTTTGCCCACCCCTAGTTTCAGGGAATGTTAGGGGATGAATAGTGTGAACTGCGATGAAAAGGGCAGAATTAAAAATATCTTAAACACTTGGAAGGCAGATTGGTTTGTTTTCAGGAACCCAAGGTGGAAGGGGAGATCACTGATATAATCAGAGAAGTTTAGGGGAACGGATGGGTTAATTAGACGCTGGTGGGTTTAGAGGAGGCATAGTCATAATGCGGGATAAAAGAGTATTTGGGAGTGGGGGAATTAGTTGTGTAGGCAAGTACTCTGTCATCTGTAGTTTCATGGGGAAGTGCCAAGATTTCAACTGGCATCTCACAGGAGTCTATGCTCCAAACATTCGAGATGAGATGGAAAGAAACTTGATGGGAGAATGGTGCTGCCAGGGGTCTAATCTCTGGACCTTGAGCCATCTGTGGAGATTTCGACACCGTTAGATATCCTTCAGAGAAGAAAAATTGCACCAGAATCAACAAAGGCATGATGGATTTCTTTGACTTTGTTGAAGACATGGAATTGGTGGACATTGAGTTATCCGGGGGAAAGTAGGCATGGAAGAAAAGGGACAACAACACAATGTCAGCCAGACTGGATATATAAGAATGGGAAACAAATTTCTGAACTATGAGGCAAAACATCCTATATAGAGTGATCTCAGAGCAATATCTCATTATGCTACTCTGTGGAGAATGGGAAAGCACAAGGTCATATTTCAAGTTTGAAAAGTGGTGACTAACCATAAAGGGGTTCAATGAGAAAGTTAAAGAGTGGTGGGAGTCTTTCAGATTCTCAGGAAACTAGATTTTGTGTTGGTGGCAAAACTCAAAGCACTAAAAGGGAAATTGAAGGAGTGGAGTAAGACTATCCATGGGAACCTGGGGCTCAGAACTAGATTGTTTTGAGACAACTAGCTGAATTGGAACAGATTCAGGAGCACAGATCTTTAGAGACAGATGAAATAACAACTAGTTAGCTCTTACTATAGAATTTGAAGATACATCAAAAAGGGAGGAAGTTGCTCGGAGACAGAGGTCCAGGGTTACATGGTTAAAGCAGGGGCATAGACATACTGGGTTCTTCCATAGAACTGCCAATGCTCATAGAAAATGAACACAATTACAAAGCTGAAAGTGTGGATAAATTTTGAGTAATCATGAAGAGGTACAAGAGAGGTAGTTACCTTTTATGAAAAGCTCTATAGAAACAGAAGACTGGAGGCCTCACCTGGAAATAAGGACTTGCCCTATGATTGGAGCAAAGGAGAACAACCTGTTAATGGCACCAATGGAGGAACATGAGATACTAGAAAGAATCAAATCATGTGCAGATGACAAAGCACCATGGCCGGATGGATTCTTTATGGCTTTTTTCACCCAGTGTTGGGACACTATCAAATCTGATCTGGTGGCAGCAGTACAGAATTTTCAGAAGGAAGAAATTTTTGATAGAAGCATCACTGCTCCATTTAGCTATATTTCCTAAAATGGTGGGAGCTATGGAGATAACTGATTTCAGATCTACAAGCTTAATAGGAGGAGTATGCAAGATTATAGCCAAGCTCTTGGCAGAAAGACTGAAGAAGATGATCCCATATTCTACTGGACAGACAGTAGATGGCCTTAATAAAAGGAAGGCAAGTCATGGATGCAGCATTTATAACGAATGAGTGTGTGGAGTCTGGTCAAAGAAGCAAACAACCTGGAGTCCTATGTAAACGTGACATCCAGAAGGCCTATGATCACTTGAATGGGAACTTTTTGGTACTGATGATGCAAAGAATGGGGAGCCAAGTAGAGGAGTCAGTACTTTTCTTAGGGATGGAACCTTCATCTCAGGAGAAATCTAAATGACTGGGAGGTGGAAGGATAGGTTCTCTCTACAGCACCTTAGTCCCTTTCAATAGCATAACTGAGAAAAAGATACTGCTATCAGGAAGGTAGGCAACAATGTAGTTTTCTCTTTGAACTCAGCATACAAGAAACCCACCACTTCAAACAACAGGATGGAACACTAGCCTTGAAAGATGATATGGGGGACAAAAAATCCATTCAAGGTCAATTGCTTCACATAGTAAGTAGTACCGACACAAGAAAACATGAAGAAGAGGAAATATTAATTGTGTTCCAGATGCTACTTATGTCAATAACAAACATAAACAGTCAATTGTTTTTACGCTGTAAATGGGTAGACCAGCTATGGAGACTGTTCATTTGTTTGAGGAAAATTTTTTGGATGAAAACAAGGAACATAGGAGTAGTGTTGAAGTGCTAGATAAGAGTTGGGAATGCTACGACAAAGGAGGAGAGTTAGAAGATTTTTCCAGCTTGTATATGGTGGATAGTGTGGAAGGAAAGAAATCAAAGATGTTTTGAGGGAAAACAGAGCAATTTATAGAATTTTAAGATTAACTGCCTGGTTTTGTACTACTTTTGGTATGAGCAAGAAGTGTCATCAAAGGTGAAGAGCGCAAATAAACTCTAAGGTCCGTTGTGGCTTTAAGAGCAAAGCACAAATAAAGCGTGAGATTTAATGAAAAAAGGCGCAAAGGGAGAAAAAAATACACATGTATATGTTTAGTCCAAGAGTAATAATTATAAACATGAATGAAAAATATATCACCAAAGAAATTAAAAATAATTATGATAAAATGAAATATCAATTGTTTAGTGTCACTTATCCAGAAGTGGCTCATTGGTAAGGAAAAGTTCGCCTTAAAACCTTAATGATGACACTGGAGTGCAGGGCGAAGTGCTCAACACGTTTTAAGCCACGCTTCAAGGCTTAAGCGCGTTTAAAGGGTGCCTTTGACTTCATTGCTAGATTGTAATACTTTTGGAAGGGGGATTACATTTTGATGTAGTATAACTGTGGATATATACATAAAAAACTTACCATTTCTCAAAAAAGCTCCTGGAATTCTTCCGTTAAAAGGGTGTGTCCAATCCGTGGATCTTGTGTGAATTTCAACTAGACTTCAAAGTACATGCTTGTTTTGAACTCCTCTCTAAGGTGGGACCCACACCATATGAAAAGGCCCACATGAAAAATAGGCATCAATAGAGTGACAAAACAATGAAAAACATAAATAGAGGTGATACTACTAGGACACTGTATAGCTGAATGGACAATTTGAATTGTAGATGCAACCTAGTGTTAATTCTTTAGGGATAGAGTTATGAGTGTGTTTCTCAAGTTGAAATGACTTACACTATGTATAGGACAAATGAGAAAGAATTATGAACAAGTTCATGAGAGCTAACATAATTAAAAGTAGTGTTTTTGGATTGAATAGTTGGATAGATATTGTATCTCATGTCTTGTTCCAGTCGTATGTTCCATACTCCGATCTTGCATGATAATAGAGCTTACCAAAACAATTATAGAGTTATTAAGGTTCTTAATTAGTTGACTAATAAATAGAAGATAATATGGACATTTTGATGCGAGGTTGGCTGTATTCGACATGAAGTGAGGTAGAGTTGGGCCGAAAAAGCATTGGGGAGAGATGATAAGACTTGACATGACACAACTTCAGATTACTTAGGATAAGACCTTAGATAGGAGGGGGTAGAAGTTGCATATTAGGGTAGAAAGTTAGTAGGTAGTGGAGTGGTGCCTTGCTTTCGTGGGTTCAGGCTTGTTAGTGTTTGTCATTATACTAGCTATTTTCTTTCAGTTCTAGTTTCTTATATCTATCATCATTTTTTTACGGGTTTCAGCTATTGCACTATTTTGGTGGTGTTCATATTCTCTTTTTTAGGCTATACATTGCTGTTCTTACTATTGGGTTTCGGCTACTGCACTATTCGTTGTGTGTATTTTTTGTATTAGGCTGTCTTGTTGCTCTTATTAGCTGTTATGTTTTTGTCATTGTTTTGTTCTTTATACTTGAAATTGCTGCACTTGAGGTGAGGATCTTTTGCAAATACCTCTCTACCTTCACGAGGTAGTAGTAAGGTTTGTGTACATTCGATCTTCCCTAGACTCCATTTGTGAGATTTCACTGAGTGTTGTTATTGTATTGACATTTTGGTGCAAAACACTAAGGCTAAGAGAAATGAATGAAGGTGAGCTTCACCAATTTTATAATTATATTTTTTGGATTCATTATATAGGGTGACATTAGAAAAGATTGCAGAAGGTTTAAGAGAAAAAAAGAAAAGATTTTTGTTACTAGAAATATGAGTAAAAGCACCCTAATCAAGAATCCATGGCCCAAATGACGAAGATTGTGTGACAGACAAACGAGTTACTAGATTAAGTTACGCAAGCTGTTGATGCAGATAATGTGATTTGGTGCCAAAGATAGTCTAGATAATCATCTAATAAGGTAATATAATGAGATGATTGATCCCTTTATTCCAATAAAGATAGAATCCTCGCTCTATTAGTTGTGAACCCCTATAATTTTTTTTGTGGGAACAAGGAAAAAAAAGAAGAAATTGTTTCTTGGAAAGGAGTTAACTATTTTTTAATTCATCTTTTGACTGTAATAAGAGTAAGTGAAGAAACTTTTGAAGGAGAGAAAAAAAATGTTGTTATAGTAGGGACTCAAAACCTTGGCTCTGATACCATGTCAAAAATGAGAAAAGAAACAATATTGGAAATGAATGCTTTGATTATTCCCTCAAGCATGTTGGATGTAAATAGTGTTGAGAAGTGATCCTAAAAAGGAAAGAAAAGTTATTCATATTCCTAATTACAAAATTATAACGATTCTAGTGTCATTTGGAACCAAAATAAGGTGAAAAATGTTTTGGTCAAAAATTCATTCAAGTTGTGTTATTTTCCATGTTAACTAGAATATGCTCTTGTCATGATAACGGTTTCCTAATTCTTAATAATTTTAAAACTAGAGACCTTTATTAAGTATGATTGTGTTATAAAGCAAGCATATACATGTCAATGCCCACATGGGGGCCATTATGTGGCATGTTAGTATAGTAACAGATTGTTAAAGTACCTATTAGCTGAGTTTTTAATTCCTTAAATTTGTTCATTTTATTTAGGTTTTACTATTTTTGGCCTTCAAATGTAGTATAAGTTTCAGGTTAAATTGCATTGAATAATATGCTGTTGTTCTTAGGGGAGATGGTGAAGAAAAAGAGTATCTTGTAAAGTGGAAGGAGCTTCCATACGATGAGTGCTACTGGGAATTTGAATCAGACATTTCTTCTTTTCTGCATGAAATTGAAAGATTTCATATTGTTCAGTCTAGACGTAAAAAATCTTCAAGTAAACAAAAGGGAAGGCCTGTAGAGACAACTGAATCAAACAAGAAAGCCAAAGAGTTTCAACAGTATGAAAGCAGTCCTGAATTTCTTTCTGGAGGTATTATATGGTACCAGTTGTAATTAGTCTATGTATGTTATTGTATTCATCTAGTGAAGTTCCTTAATCTTCTCTATGGTTGAAATAAAGGATCACTGCATCCATACCAGCTTGAAGGGCTGAATTTCCTGCGTTTTGCTTGGTCCAAACAGACGCATGTCATCCTGGCTGATGAAATGGGGCTAGGTAAGAAGATTTATTTTGTTACTTGCTATATTCTCTTCACCATCTCCTCCTTCTTTGTACCTGGATTTGTCACACTTGAGCTGTGGGTCTTTTGGAAACAACCTCTCTACTTTCACGAGAGGTAGTGGTAAGGTCTGGGTACATTCGGCCCTGCCCAGACCTCACTTGTGGGATTTCACTGGGTATGTTGTTTTTTCTCATTTGTTTCATGATATACAACTGCAGCATGATATTTTTCTGAATTATTTTTCTCTGTTGTCCTTGTTGCATATAGTTTATCTCCAATACTGCTTGTTCTTTTTTGCTGATGCATTTTCAAGCTTGCAGGCAAAACAATACAGAGTATTGCATTTCTAGCCTCTCTTTTTAAAGAGAAAGTCTCTCCACATTTAGTAGTAGCACCTCTTTCAACATTGAGAAATTGGGAGCGTGAGTTTGCCACTTGGGCTCCTCAAATGAATGTGGTAAGTTTGGGGTTATTTCTTACTGTAAATAGCAAAATATATAATTACTAAGATAAATAGCAGATAATTCTTTTCTGAAGAGAATTGACCTTTGTAGGTTATGTATGTGGGAAGTGCACAAGCTCGGGCTATTATTAGAGAACATGAACTTTTCTTCCCCAAAAATCTTAAGAAGACCAAGAAAAAGAAATCTGGTCAAATTGTTGGTGAAAGCAAGCAAGATAGGATAAAATTTGATGTCCTCCTTACATCATATGAAATGATCAACATGGATAGTGCCTCTCTTAAGCCAATAAAGTGGGAGTGCATGGTAATTGCCTTCAAAATCCTTAATTGTGCCATCAGCTTTTGTTATTCTTTTTGCTTCTAAAAGATGCTTGGCATCTGCGTTTAGATTGTTGATGAAGGTCATCGTCTCAAGAACAAGGATTCCAAGTTGTTTTCATCTTTGAAGCAGTACTCTAGCAGGCATCGTGTTCTTTTGACTGGAACTCCTCTTCAGGTTTGATGCAAAATAGGCTGCTTTCTCTGCACCTGGTAGTTCTCCCTTTTTTTTTAAAAAAAAATTTTGGTCAAGGTAACAGTTATATAAATATCAACAGGTATACTACACAAATTGTGTAGTCCCGTTTCATGCTTGGATATCCAGTTAGTGGGTGTTTGGATTGACTTATTTTTAGTGGATTTTGGCTTTGAAGCACTTGTTTAGTTTTGGAAGTGTTTGGGTAACATAAAAAGTGCTTTTTAAAGCTGAAAAAATACTTAAAAAAAGGCAAAAGCCAAAAGTTGGGGGTTCACAACTTGTGACTTTTAACTTATAAGTCACTTAATAAAAGCCAATCCCAAAATCCCCTTACATAGAATCATAAGGTGTATAATCGCGTGTTTATCCTGATGTTGCACCTGCCATTCTAAAATAGTTGGTGCAAAATACAATCCCTTTTTTCTTTGATGTTTCTTTGACCAGTCATTCGACTTATGTGGTTATAGTTTCCCCCCTTTTTTGAATACTAGTTTTAGAGTATGTGCTTTGCACGTGTAGCCTAGTGATTTGTCAAATTTATGTTTCAAAGTAATGTTTTAATTACATGCACAACTTAAATTCATTTATTGTACTTATAAAAAAAAATCAAAGCGTAGAAAAAGTACAAATTCTTGTGAAAAATGAGTGCCGACTTTATTTCTAGTTTCATAAGTACTCTCTTTCAATTATTATTTTCTATTAAATAATCAAACTACAAAATCAAATCAGTTATACTTCTATAGCTCATAACGAAGACTCTTAATCCTAATAGAGTTTTAACATTTTCAATTTTGATAATGAAAATAAAACTTTTGATTGCATTTTCAAATAAGGAAGATTTTACGAATTCACAAAATTTAGTTGAATATCTAAAGGGGTCCTGTATATCAGGAAATAGTCAAGTGTGAACTCTTCTTAAAGAGTAAAGTTGATTAATATTTCAGATAAGAGTATCGTATTTTAGATGCCTTGTCGTGATTTTTGATGACTTATGTGTTACTACCCTATAACAATTTTTATCTTTACGTCCTCATACTGAAAATAAAACAATTTGTTTTTGTCATGGTTCATCAAAGATTTGTAATATACAAGTTGAAAATTTAATTTTCAGTCTTTAGATATTTTGAAATGAAGAGGTCAGCCCGATGACACCTAAAAATAATTGATAAGTGACTATATAAAGTCTAAACAAATGATCACCACAAAGTACAACTTTGCGTGATATGATTGTATTTTAATTTACTTTTTAAAAGATATAAAGTTAACACAAAAATTATAGTTATATTATATTGTGTGAATTGTAAATTTGTATAGCATAAATCTTAATTGGAAATGCATGTACAATGGGCAAAGACAATATGAATCGTTTTAGATCTTGCATTAAAGTCTTTTTATGTTTTTTGGGTAGTTAACTCTTTCCATCTCATTTTAACTTTTGCTTTAGTTTTTTGTCATGCTCATTAAGAAAAACAATAAATACAAGGTATAGTTTTAAGCTACCCCTACTTAATAAAGGTAGATTAATTTTCCCTCTTAAATATTGTGTGTAATTGTTTAATTTTAAGGGCATAGTTGGAAACTATTATTAACTCTAATCTTGAATTCCTAAAGTGATAATTATTTTGGATAACTTTTTTGAGCTGAAACGTCAATTTAAAAGGGATGAAAGAGGAATCATTTATCCAACATTAAAGGTTCACCACTTCAACCATATGATTAGCACATTATTAAGGTTCAAACAACAACATACACAGTGGAATCCCACAAGTGGGGTCTGGGGAGGGTAAAATGTACGTAGACCTTACACCACTATCTCATAGAGATAGAGAGTCTGTTTCCGGAAAATCCTCTTCTGAAAAAATCAAGCCCCATAAGTAGAAGATACTAGATATGGAAAAAAGGAAAAATAAAAGAATAAAAGTAAAACGACTAATAATGAAAAGCAAATGTTAGTATGTAAATACGATAGAAGTAACAAATATAAGACGAATAATGACAACACAAGATATAAAGACACGACTGCTCCTACTAACATGCTATATCACAAGGCCATACATCGGCCTACCCCCACTAGCCTATTAGCCTTCTACCCTAATACGCGACCTCCACTCCTTTCTATCTAAGATCATGTCCTCGGTGAGATGAAGTTTCGCCATATCTTGTCCGATCACCTCTCCCGATACTTCTTCAGTCTACCTTTACCCCTCTGTGTAATCCCTAAATCCAACCTCTCGCACCTCCTATCAGGGACATCGGTACCTCTTCTCTGCACATGTCCAAACCATTGCAGTCTCGCTTCCCTAATCTTGTCAGCCACATGGGCCACCTCTAACTTCTTCCTAATGGTCTTATTCCTAATCTTATCACTCTTGGCATGTCCACACATCCATCATGTCCACACATCCATCTCAACATTCTCATCTTCGCAACCTGCATCTTCTGGACATGTGAGTTTTTAATTGGCCAACACTCCTCCCCATATAGCAGAGACCATCACTCTGTAAAACTTGCCTTTAAGTTTAGGTGGTATCTTTTTATTGCACAATACTCCAGAGGCAACCTCCATTTCGTCCATGCCCCAATACGATACATCATCGTCGATATCGCCACTATTCTGGATGATGGAACCAAGATACTTAAACTTCTCTTTTGGAATAGGTTGAGTGGCAAGCGTCACTCCAATGTTTGCTTCATCTCTTGCAACACTGAATTTACATTCCAAGTATTTTGTTTTAGTCTTGCTCAGTTTGAACCCTTTGGATTCCAAAGTATTTCTCCAAACCTCCAATCTATCATTAACTTTAGTCCGAGTCTCATCAATCAGTACTTTGTTATCTGCAAATAGCATACCCCATGACACCTCCTCCTGGATAGACCATGTCAGCTCATCCATTACTAAGCCAAAAAAAAAGGGCTCAACATAAATCCTTGATTTCAAATAATAATAATAATAGCATTAAATAAGTTAGAGGGAATACCAATTTTTTAATACATGTATAATGCATATAATTTTTGGTTTATATAATGTAAAACTTTTGATTTTAATGTCTAAATGTCGGGACTTTCTTAATAGTAGTTCAAATATGTAAAAATTTAATAAGTAAAGTTTTACTTGATTTGAAAGTTTTTTTTATTAGAAAAAAATAATTAAATGATAATCCTAAATATAAACAATCATTTCTAAATATTAGGAAAATAATCAATTTCTATGTTGTCTAGAGTGAACTCTATTATAAAAGGGTAAAAAAGACGAATGTCATTGTGCTAAAGGATACCTCTTTGAAGGGCGTTAAATTCCAGCAAACATTAAATTTGAGTATAGGAGTTGTTGATCATCAATGATTTTTCTTACCTAATTTTCATTAATATTACCGGGAAAAAGTGAAGACATAACAAAAGACCGGAAAAAAAAATCTAGGAAGAAAGAAGGAAAATACATGCACCAGCCTTGTAGCTGCACGTGCATGCCTTCGAGGTATTTCATGACTACTGCCTACCAGCTCTTTGGTTTCTTTATGTGTCTCATTGTAGTTGCTACCCCAAATTTCTAGATTAAAATTCCTTTGTTTTATTGTATTTTCTATCATGCTGTGTAACAAAATCTTCTTGTTTCCTAATGAATTATAACATATTTAATGCAGTGGTAAAAGAGTTCTGAGCTAATTTAGATAGCCTATTGTTTAGGATTTAATAACCAAAATTTAGTTAGCTTTGAAGTCCTAACTCTTAGGAGAATAAGTAAATGTCAATTCCTAAATAAATATTAGGAAATTAATAGTTCACAGTTTTGTCTAATGTGAAGTTTATTTTTAAAGGGTAAAAACGGCTAACGACATTTCGCTAAGGTGCTTCATGCTTTTTATTTAATATAATAAATAAATATAAATATAGATATAGATGTGAAAGGATTTTTCAAATAAAGAATACTCCTTGGGTAGAGGTGGGCTGCAGCCTGTATGTAACTGTGTATAGATACCCCAAGAAAACTTATACATCCTCATTTACTTGTTGCTTCAGGTTAATCTTTCAAGTACAGGTTCATTTCCTGGAATATCTTTATTTTTTTCTCATAGATCATGTAACATTTTCTAGGATCAGATCATCATCTGCATGCCTTAGTATCATATATTTTGTAACATTCAAACCCTCATTTCTAGTTGTCCTAGTTTCATATATTACGTAACGTTCACACTCTCATTTTTAGTTGTCCTCTTTCTGGCTATTTTGCATATCTGTATCACTTAATCACTTTCTCTCCTCAGACCCTATTTGTTATTTATGCTCTATATTTTTCATCATCTAGTTTTCCTTGTAATTCTATTTTTTCTTGGTCCGTTTGAATTGGTCAAGATATTCTCTAGGGATGTGAGACGTTAATTGTAGCATGCCGCCTACCTGCCTTTAATACAATAAAATCATAGATGCTTTACTTCTTTTCTTTCTATGCTTTATATTAACACCTTTCCTACATAATATTTATTTCTTGACTAGATTTCATAAGGTATTTATTATATAGTATGTTTTTTCTATGCTTTGATGACCTTAGAGCTTGGATTAAGGACTTCTCTAAACTCGGCTCTAACGCACTCCTGCAGTCCCCTTCGGTCTCTAGGAATTTGCCCCTGATTTTTCTCAAATTGTTCAAGTGTTAATAAGACACTGCTCATTTCTAATTATCGGTACTTCTTCGTGATCATTGTAGACATGCATCTTTTATGCTTCTCATCTACTCTGGAAAGTCGGATCTTTTATCCTAGCAAAAATGCCCCTCTCGATCTGAGCTTCCTGAAGCTCAAAAGTCTTCCACACCATGTTAGTTATATTATGTTGCTGTCTGGCATCCTTCAATTTGAGTTATTCATGGAAGTCTTATGTTTCTTTAGTTACTGATTTTTGCGATTTAGTGAACGTCATTAAACTCTAGTCTACCATCTTTCCTTGATAGAGTCATGAATTTGAAATAGCAGCAGCCATTGAATGTATGGATTAGGATTACTAATAAATCTGAAGAAAAACTTGTACGGAAGTGGTGGATAAGAAAATATCAAATAAGGAGGCTTTAATATTATTACTTTGCTCCAATGTGGTAAATTTCACTCCCGAACTCCCATTGCCAAAGAGTCAATTCTGGTCCTTTCCCACTTTTACTCCCTTAGTTGAAATAAGGAGGCTTTATTATGATAAACTAGTATACGCACCTGCATGATGCGCAGAAAGTATTAAAATTTATTCTCTTATTAACTTGATTATATATTAAGATTCTTATAATTGTATCAATTAGAAAATTTAAATTATTTGATCCAGGATTGTTTATTAGAAAGCTATCTAAACAGACAAATTATATTCTCCATCATTAGTTACCTCAAGATTTTAGGTTACATGCAATAAGATTCATAAAATTATTTATTAGGACGAGAAAAAGTTGAATTGAAAGATGCTTATCACTAAATATTAACCAATTACATATTCTCTTTTTAATTTATAACTCAATCATAATAATTAGTATGATTTACCATAAATACCAAGTGTGGATAAATTTTACAATAAAAAATTTACAAGAACTACACTCAGTTAAACATACTTATGAATTCCTTCGACTACCATAAAAATTTACTTTATAATTGTTTTATTTTTGAAATCATAATTTTATTTTATAATACATTACATCAAAATAATTTAACGAAGTATTTCATCTTTTTTTTTAAAAATAAAATAAATATATCATATATTCATCCAATAATTTTTGTATGCTCCCCCTTTTCTCGACTACGTTTTTCGGTGCTTATTATTATTATTATAGAGTCAAATTCACTTTACGTTTGTCTTTTATAGTATATCGCAATAAACAATTAAGTTTTTGAATACATTAGATCTGCATATTTTAACAATATTTTAGCTATTTTGAGTAAAGGTCAAATTCAAATTTTTATGATTTTTTTTATGCTTGTGTCTATGTTTCTTTTTATGCCTTTGCCTAGTTTTGGAATTGGGAAACGCGAATGGGAGTAATAGGGGTATTAACCGTATAAAGAAGTGTAGATAGTTATATTTAGTGTGCTAACCGCACAAACTTAGCCAATTCTTGTGTCAGAATATGACTTCAACAACAACTGTCATGTCGACTTTGTTGCTCCACTCATTTAGCCGTCTGACCACTATCATAGTGATAAATAAATTTGTCCAAATAACCGAGGATGAAAAATGAAAAAGTTATGCAACATTTGATTTTTTAAAAATAATTAAAATTAAAAAGTTAAAAATCAATGACAATAATTACCTAAGGAACGAGGACATCTCAATTTTTGAACTATCTCAAGTTTTTCATCATCTTCGTCACGGTTCATATTGATTTTATTCTTACAAAATGAAGGACTTATTGAAATCATAAAAAAAATACAATTTTTTATTCAGGGGTGTGAGAAGATAATTTTATTTTATTTCATTTGTGTGAAAAAATAACTTAATAAGGGATTCTGGGATAGTTTTCCTATTCTTATGCTAATGGGAGTTTAGGTATTTGAATATTAAAACTGTAAATAATAACAACAACAATATACCTAGTGGAATCCCACAAGTGGGGTCTGGGGAGGATAAAATGTACGCAAACCTTACCACTACCTCATAGAGATAGAGAGGCGGTTTCTGTAAAACCCTCGTCTCAAAAATCAAGCCCAATAAGCTGAAGATATTAGATATTGAAAAAAGGGAACAAAAAGAAAAAAAATGAAAGCCGTTAACAATGAAAAACAAATGATAGTTTGTAAATACTATAAAAGTAACAAATATAAGACGAATAATGACAACGCAAGATATAAAGACACGACTAATCATACTAACCTACTATATCACAAGGTCAGACATCAACCTACCCTTATTAGCCTTCTACCCTATTACTCGACCTCCACTTCTTTCTATCTAAGGTTACGTCCTCGGTGAGATGAAGTTTCACCATATCTTGTTTGATTATCTCCCCCTAATACTTCTTCGGTCTACCTCTACTCCTCCGTGTAACCTCTAAATCCAACCTCTCGCACCTCCTAACAGGAGCATCAGTACTTCTTCTCTACACGTCCAAACGATCACAGTCTCGCTTCCCTCATCTTGTCAGCCACAGGGGCCACCTCTAACTTTTCCCGAATAGTCTCATTCCTAATCTTATCACTCCTGGTATGTCCACATATCTATCTCATCATCGTCATCTCCGTGAACTGTATCTTCTAAGCATCCTCATCTCCGCGACCTGCATCTTCTGAACATGTGAGTTTTTGATTGGCCAGCACTCCACTCCATATAACAAAGATAGTCTAACCACCATTCTGTAAAACTTACCTTTAAGTTGTATCTTCTTATCACACAATACTCTAGAGGCAAGCCCCCACTTCCTCCATGTTGCCCCAATATGTTGTGTGACATCATCGTCGATGTCGCCACTACTCTGGATGGTGGACCCAAGATATTTAAAGTTTTCTCTCTTGGGAATAGATTGAGTGGCAGGCCTCACTTCAATGTCTGTAGTGTTTGGAATCTTGAATTGATCTGTGTTCATTGTTAGAACTTGGAATGATTCACCGAGTTTCGTCTTCCAGTTCTGCGTCTGAGTATGAGAGATGACAGAGGAGAACGGAATGCGGAGGACAGAGGCGGCCAGTGACTCTCAGTCACTGTGTCAGTGCGTGGCGAGAGCTAAGGACTGACGGAGGCGGGGAGATTCATAAGAGTTATAAATTCTTTCACTTATAAGAACTCAAAGAAGACTAAATAAATAACCACCATCATGATTATATCAAAATGCTGCTTCTTACGAAAATGTTAGAAATATTAAAATTACTTATGTAAAAAAATGTAACAAAATAAAAATGTAAAAGAAAGTAAGTATTAAAATCTATTTTTATACTTAAAAAACGTGGAAAAATTTGAAAGTGCGTTAATTGTTACCTAACTTAACTAATTTGTCCAATAACATTTCACATGTCTTGATCTTATGCTGCCACTTGTCATGATCCTAAGGTAGAATATAGATATTGGAAAGTTGGTCAGAGAGTTGATTTGGCTTCATCGGTTGGAGTCTTGGAGAGATATGAGTACGCGTTTTTGACTTATCATAGAAGAAATATACAATTATTAGTAGTAGAAACTGCTTTGCATAAACTTGTGAGATCATATAGCAACTTTGAATTTGGGTGCTATAGTTTTAGGTGAAATTCTATGTTAATTTTCCATATCACTGTCTGCTGGGGCTCATTTTGGGGTAAATATGTTACTAACTCAACTTGTTCAATGAAATTTTACTCATCTTGAGACAACTTAGGAAGGAAGTGTGATGGTTGGACGGAACTGAGGAGACACCAAGTCACCTCCGGTGGGCTAGAATCCAAGTTAAAGGCCCCCAGATCTGATTCTGACAACGATAGGAGTAGAGTAAGGAGACTTGATCTTCTCTCTGTGGGTGGGAAAGAACAACAGTTTTCCATCCTAAAATGGTTGGAACTTATGGTAGAAGTGCTGCAGAAGCTCCATCCAGATGGTCTGGCCTGAAGCTAGGACCTCCTAGAACAAAGTGTTGGTCCTTCGGGTAACACCAAACTTGTGACGGGGCATGCAGGGGGTGGGGCTTAGTATTCAAATTTCAGAATGATAAAGGTAGGGAGACACGTTTGCAGGGATTTGAAGACATAATGGCCGGAGCAGAGCAAACATTATCAGGCCCCTTTTGGCTTCTGTTAGAATTACAAATGTAGGAGAGAGAGAAAATGCGGCTGACAGGTATATGGGCAATGTAAAACCCTTATAAGGGAGATAGATGTTAGGTGCGTGACAATTTTTATAAAAAACACAAGACCAGATTGATGGCCTTCTATTAATAAAAATAATCCTAAGCTTGCTGCTGAGACTGCACTTACTGATTTTGGGTCGTCATCTCGACCTGATGAAGCCAGTTTCGAACAAATTCTTTGGTTCTGATATAATAGAATTAGACCCGATCTTGAGTTTATGGAACCCTTACCTGCAGAATAGAGAAGAGATGATGGGGAGAAGAGACCTGAATGATTGGTAGATGAATAGAATGATTTGAGTTTTTAAACAGCTGGAGAACTTCACAGGAATCCAGGACGGAGAGGACACACGGAAATGGTAAGGACATGGCAGTGGAAGATTCAATGTTAATGCATCTTATAAAACAAGGAATCAACCTCTGCCTCAAGTCATCAATTGAGTCTGGAAACATGTGTGGAAGACCAAAAGACCTCTTAAGGTTGCATGTATGACATGGTTGCTGGCAAAAGAAGCTATGCTCGCACAAGAAAATCTAATCAAGAGGAAGTGGACTCTATGCTCAAGATGTTATTTTTTTAGATGAAAAGAAGCTGGAGACAGTGGGACATCTATTTTTACGCTGCAATACAACTGAACTGTTATGGATGATCTTCTTTTGTCTCAGAGGCATAGCATGGACAATGCCTAGAAAGATTACTGAAGCTCTCTTTAGTTGGAAAGCAGCTGGAGGATGGTCCCTGCATGTATTTGGTGGACTATCTGGAGACAAAGGAATGCTAGGTGTTCTGATAACAGCAACAATACAGTCCAAAATGTCTAACTTAACTGTATTATTGTTTTCTGTTTTTGGTGCAACCAAACCTACCTTGAAGATGCATTATCTATCCTAGACACATTAGGTTCATGTTAGGAAGGTTGATTTGTTTGCTTACTTTTGCTCACTTAATATAAGGTTTCAGTACCACCCATGTACTGTTTTGTGGTTAATACATACAAAATGTTATCTTCCCCAAAATAAAATAAAATGGAATGGAGGAGATGATAATGGACATTGTACCCGCACCAACTGTATAAATTCAACCAGTTGACAGAGGAACAAATTCAATTGTTTGGGTGTTATCATGATGAACACGTGGGCCAGATCCAATCAAAGGAAGCTGATGCCACGGCATGGGTATGGCAAAATTTTCGGAAACTGAGCAATCAAATGGGGGTTCACCTTTAGGGTTTTGAAACAAGAAGGAATGAAACTATATTCACTAGAATAGACAGTATAAGAACTCCTCCAAAGGTCTGGTAAGTCCAGGAAGTCCAAGAACGGTTGGGAAAGTTGAAGTAAAAATTTAGTGTTTAAGGTAAACTTTATGAATAACAGTGAGAGTTACAATGGAAGATTAGTGACTTACAGGGTAACCATGAAGCTGAAAATATATAGCTGGAATGTGAGGGGACTTAATGATAGAGTGAAAAGGAGAGTTCTGAAGACATTGATAGTGGAATGGAGGGCTGATGTTTATTGCTTGCAGGAAACAAAACTGAATGTCATGACTTCATCATTAATCAGATAACCATGGCCAAACAGATGCAAATTTCACATATATGGAAGCTGAAGATAGCAGTGGTGGTATACTGATTATGTGTGATTAACAATTTTGGAAGAGGTCAAATGTTGTGCATTAGGTCAATATAGTTTAACGGTGTATCTTGAAGAATTTTTTCAGAACTGTAGCTGGTACTTAACTGGGATTTACAGACGAAACTGTAGAAGAGATAAATAGTCTGTGTACTTTGAGATGGATGCAACAGGGGGTGTATGTCATAGTCCATGGGAACTTTGTGGTAATTTTAATATCACCAGACATGTGGGAGAAAGAAAAGGACAGCCAGAAGAGCTAGTGACATGTTGAACTTATCTAGATGCATTGAGGAATTGGTTTGATATATCCACCTCTAGTAGGAGGATGTTATAAACAGTGTTTTGCATACTGTGATAACTAATATTATGTCCTTATCCACTATGCTTTGCAAAAAAGGGAAGCCCGGTGCTCTAAGCTCCCGCTATGAGCGGGATCTTGAGAAGGTCCGGACCACAAGGGTCTATTGTGCGCAATCTTACCTTGCTTTTCTGCTAGAAGATAATAAGAAATTTCTTATGGCGGGGGAACAAAGAATGTAATTCCTTCAACTTGGTCAAATGGACCACTCTTATTTCAAAGAAGGAAAATAGTGGACTGAGCATCAAGAATCTAAAAGTGCATAACATAAGCCTTTTGATGAAGTTGTAGATTAATGTTGATGACATCAATGATACTTGCCATTTTACAAAAAAATGGCAACTTAAACAACTACAATATTTTAACTACTCTCTTCTTAGTTTGTCAAGTTTGAGACTACTGAGTAATTAATTAGCTGCTCCTGATTGGTTGCAAATCTTGTAATCTACAACTCTTCCACAACAAGTTGCTTTCCATTTTGTTTAGCTACAGACCTTACCAGCTCTTTTGTCTTATCCAGCTGTCCTTGTCCTTCTTTTCCATTCTTTTGGGGTGTGAAAGTGTGCCAGTGGTGATGAATGATGTCAGTATGTTTTTATTCTGCCATCTATCTAAAACAATCTACGTACTTGCAACACTTTGTATTTCAGTAATAATTATTTTCTTCAAATAAACAAGAATGAGTTCTTTTGACATGCAAAAGCCGACTTGCACAAGGACACCTCTTTTTTAATTTTTTCTTTTCTTTCTGTTGGCTTTAGTAATTATTCTTTCTATGCATTTCAGAACAATCTGGATGAACTTTTCATGCTGATGCACTTCCTTGATGCTGGGAAGGTCAGTCCCACAACATTTTCTGGCAAAACCTACAGAACTTATTTACTTGTTGAGTTATCATGTGAAGTTTCATGGGACCTGATGTCAAATGCAGTTCGACAGCTTGGAGGAATTCCAGCAAGAGTTTGAGGACATTAGTCAGGAGGAACAGGTTTCAAGACTTCATAAAATGCTGGCACCTCATCTGCTCAGAAGTACGATTCTGAAACTTTTTCCTGTGTTTGTCACTGAATATTTGTTGGTTCAACTACATCTATTGGCGAAATGTATATTTTATCTGCTTTTCCTAGGTCCTGTTCGTCATAATTTTCTTTATCGATTTCTTAATGACGTTCTAGCTATATCCTTGTAAAAGCCTTTCCTAATTGTAATTATAAATACTGTATTAACATGAGGCTTTTCATTGTGAACACAAATTCTGGTGTTTGTCTTTACTGTAAACTATGCCTTTTCGTGTTAATACTCCCGGGGGAAGAGTTGGTGATAGAATAAGCGTTGCCAATTTGTAATTATTCAACTAAGAAATGTCCTACTTCTCCTTTATCATGCCATTAGAAACTCTAATTTGGTAAAGCTTTTGCCGCCTCCAAAATTAGCTGCCTATACTCATATGGCTGGATGTAGCGCTCTCTCTTAATTAGCTTTGTTGGTCCAACGTACACAACTGATTGGGATGATATGATTGAGCTTCTTACAATTCACATATATTTTCAACATAACTGAGGGAACTTATGAAGCAAAAAGTAATTCCAGCACGTTTATTCTTTGTAGGCGTTGGCCATAGAAATCAAATATTTTTCACTTTATTTGAAAATTTTGAAGATGGTGTTGTGTTTGGTTACATGTCTTACAAAAGAGAGGAGAGCATTTTATTTGGATTTACGATGATGGGGTTGGAAAATAGGTTATAGTTGTTTTTCAAATTTGAAATTCAACTTCAAGTTGAATTTGGTTTTTTCATGGCCAAATACTGATTTTCAATAAAGCAAAAAAATTATTCCAGAAAAAATTGAATATCTTTTATGTCCAAACAGGTCCTTGGTGTAACTCAGTTTATTTTTATAAAAATTTATGAGGCAGTGGGGTTTAAAGAAACTATTCTCTGTTGTGTGTTTGACATTTCAGGACTCAAGAAAGATGTCATGACAGAGCTGCCCCCTAAAAAGGAACTCATTTTACGTGTGGAATTGAGTAGCAAACAGAAAGAATATTACAAAGCTATTCTGACACGTAATTTCCAGATACTGACTCGCAAGGGAGGTGCTCAGGTGGGCCATGTTCTTGTCCGAGATACATTTATGCCACAATAGGAATTCTGACCTCACTGGATATTTGTGTATCAGATTTCGCTTATAAATGTGGTGATGGAGCTGCGCAAGCTTTGCTGTCATCCATTTATGTTAGAAGGTGTTGAGCCAGAGGACACTAATGAGTTTACCAAGTATGTCATGTTTTTTGATAGTATATGATTGATACTTGATGCTGATTGAGTTTGTTGAGATTTTTTGTAAGGGGTCTTCTCCTTTTTGAGTCTGTCTTTTGGTTATGTTATTTCTTTTTACCAACTGTAAGTCTTAGTCACATCAAATATCACATGCAATGCTTCAAAAGGGGCAGTTTTATGTCAATTGTAGTTCATGCCCCCGGAAGGGAAGCCATAGAAGCAGGAGTGGAGAGAGCGAAGAGGAAAGGTGTTTCCCCATTCGATTGATCGATTCAGAGTCCCGAACCGAAGCCCAAACCCATACTCTGACTAAGAAAAGTGGAAGTTCCTACCTTGGTATCATTGACATACGATCTTTTCGGATTAGGGAGCAGAGTATGAACCTGAAACCAATATGAAAGAAAGTCATCAAGCAAGTGTTAAGTGTAGGCCTCCCATTCTATTACTGGGAGTTAGAACATGAAATGAAGAAGTGATAAAGAACGTTACCGCCCTAAATCTCATTGATTAACTATGCGCACACTCTTATATTTATAGGTAAATTAAAGTTCAATTTGTTACTATTTCTCAAAAAGGGAAATGCCTTTGGTAAGTATAATGTTGATAAAATCCCGCTTAAGCCTGAAGCTAAGGTGCAACGCACATTGAGTACTTTGCCTCTCTTAGGTGGAGCGTCAGAATAGGGACCAAATCAATTATTGCTATGCCTGTGAGCTCCATGTTGAAACATTAAGCATTAAATATAACTAGCAAAGCAATGTTCCTTGTTGAGGCCAAGTCATGGATGTATACTTAGTGTAAGGAATGAAAAGCAAACAATTTAGTATAATAATAACAATGATTAATGTGTATTAGAAAGTTAAAACTATGTCTTGATTGATAGAGCTTTTGCTTCATGTATCTTATTTTTGTGGCTTTTCAATTCCTTGATCCATATTATTGTTGTATATGTATGGCTTCTTGCCTTTCACTTTGTATGTAGGTATTTGACTAGACATGTAGTTTAAAAAAAGAAAGAACTTTGAACATGCCAAAACTCATGGTCTTAAGCATGCCATGCCATTTTTGTGGATATAAAAGCATGCTATTAAGGGTAACACGAGGAGTTTACAGTTCAAGAGTGTTTTCAAATTAACAAAGGTATCATTTCTTTTGGAATAATCTAAAAAGAAAAGAGAGCCATATAAAATAAAATACAGGAAGTTGTTTCCTTTTTGTAGCTTTTTATATTTTTTCTTCATTTGCGCCTTTCTTCATTAAAGCACCTTCAAACACGCTTTGTGTTTAAAGTTTCAATAAAACTTAATCACCTTTGGCAACAATTGGTGAATTCTGATTCGCATCATGTAAACCAATCCCCTTTTCAATCAACATACACTCATACCTTGAAGATTCTTGGAAATTGCATGCCTTAGTTTATCATTAATCACTTTCTCATTAATCTCACTATATTCTTCATTAGAAACTCAGGCCGTACTAGTTGTTAGTGAGGGCTGAGAGTGGAGTAGGGTGATATGGTATAATGAGGGGAAGGTTCTCCCTTGAACTATATAAGGGCAGATGAAGAGGGAGGCAACAAATTTGCTGATTTTTCAAAAACCTGAAAAGCATCGTCAAAATAGAGAGGGTGATAGCAGCCTGAGAAAGGTGACAGACATGCGGGATCGATGGTTGGGGATCATGAGGAGCTATGATGGGCAAATGATCGGAAGGGGAATAGTTGGATATGGATTAAGTGATGGGGATGAGGGTGGTGAGGAAAGTGAAAGGTCGTCCTAGAGGTGGTGGTGCCCGTGGTTGCTTTCTATAGGGAAAGAGATGATGTGTGGGATAATGTAGATTCACAATTCAATAATATTTTCTCTTATATTTCTCATATTGTATCAGAGCCAAGTTGAGAATCATGTTGATAATCATTCGGGATAGAGAAAGTCGTCATCATTCAACTTTTGGGGACTCCTTAAATCCGTTTGCATAATTCCTTTTTTCGTCACTATTGTGTATCAACACCACTAAGTGGTCTAGTATCTCCTTATGACGAAACCTCAAATAGCGTCGCTGTGGCGCGCCACCTAGAAGGTCGTAATCTCTGGCAAGATCTGACCATGTGCCGGCAAGTGAGCCTTTTCTAGCCAGTTTTATGCGATTTTCTTGTTGAGATGTACTCGTCTCTTGATTTTGCGATAACCTATACACTTTATACCAGATTCGAGCACCTCTTGGCGTGAAAATCACTTGACAATTGGCTTTCTTATCAATTGAACTTTTGGAATGTTTTTCGCTACAATGATCTTGAGAAAGAAGTTTATATGGAGCAACCACCTAGTTTTGTTGCTATGGGGGAGTCTAGTTGCTTTGTATGCTAGTTGCGTAGGTCACTTTATGGTCTAAAACAGTATCCTAGAGCCTGGTTTGAGAAGTCCAACACGTTAATTCAAGAATTTCCATGACTCGTTGTAGAGTTGATCACATTGTGTTTCGTTGACATTCTGCACCAAATATGTGTATTTATTTGGTGGCGTATGTTGATGATGTCGTTATCACCAACAACGATAAGGATGGTATCACTAATCTGAAGCAACATCTCTTTCAATATTTCCAGACTAAAGATATCAATCGATTGGAGTATTTTCTAGGTATTGAGGTTGGTTAGTCCAGATTAGGTATTATTATTTCACAAGTATGCCTTAGACATTCTCGAGGAGGCATTAATGATGGGATGTAGATTCAATGATACTCCTATGGATCCGAATGCCAAGCTCATGCTCGAACAAGGGAAGCCACTCAACAATCTTGGAAGTAATATGTGGCTGGTTGGAAAGGTCAATTATCTCAATATGACCAGATTTGACATCTCTTTTCCGGTGAGTGTTGTAAGTCAGTTTATGACTTCTTCCTGTAATAGTCATTGGGATGCAGTTGTTCCTGTTTAGTGATTTATAAAGTCAATTCTAGGTGAAGGACTCTCTTCGAGGATCGAGGCCATGAGTAGATCATTGGATATACAACTGCTGATTGGGTAGGATCACCCTCTGATAGGCATTCAACATCTAAATATTGTGCTTCAGTAGGAGGTAATTTGGTGTCTTGGAAGAGTATGAAACATAGCGTGGTTGCTCGATTTGGTGCAAAAACAGAATATTGAGCAATGTCTATAGCAACTTGTGAGCTAGTTTGGAATAAACAATTGCTAGGAGCACTAAAATTTGGAGAAATCAGTGAGATGAAATTTGTGTGTGATCACCGAGAGACTCTTCATATCACATTAAATTCGGTATTCCATGATAGGACTAAGCACATTGAGATTGATTGTCACTTTGCCAGAGTAAAGATACTCTTAGGAGATATTATGATAAAATTTGTGAAATCGAGTGATTAGCATGCAAATATCTTTACCAACTCCCTCACCGGTCCTCGTATTAGTTACAATGGTACGAAGCTCAGCATATATGACTTGTATGCACCAGGTTGGGGGGGGAGACAGGGTAGGAATAGTTTGTAGAATCCTACAGAGATGAGAATTGTAATGTAGTGTCTATAATAGGCTCAGTGTTACAATGTAGATACCCAATTCAATAATATTTTTCTGTTATATTTCTCACAGGTCAGAATGTTCTCTCTTTTTCAGTCTCTTAGTTCCTCTGGATTCTTATGTGTCCAATCTCCCTTGAAGTGACATTAAGATTCTTGTATTTCCTTGCGATACCATCAAAACTTTGACTGAAGTGCTACATTTGGAGGAAGAAAATCTTTTTTCCTTCTGACCTAGGGGATCAAAGAGGAGTTTCATGTTGTCAGTTGTCCTTTAGTTGAATAATCCATCTATTGAAATTTTAATTGCTATGCCTATTCTCAGCAATGTGACTCTTGATGAGAACATGAAAGGTTCCATAGTTTAAAGAAAGTTCATTATGCTCTTTCTGTTGACCTCTTATAAATCTGCTCTATGGCTTATTTTTATTTGGCAGACAGCTGCTGGAATCATCTGGAAAATTGCAACTTCTGGACAAGATGATGGTTAGGCTTAAAGAACAAGGTCACAGAGTTCTTATATATTCTCAATTTCAGCATATGCTTGATCTGCTAGAAGACTACTGTAATTATAGGGTATGGATTCAAACAAGTTCACTAAATTATTTATTAAATCTACTTCAATGTCTGTCTTCATTATTTGAAGTTTGACACACTCTTAATTTTTAAGAAATGGCAATATGAACGGATTGATGGAAAAGTTGGCGGAGCTGAGAGACAAATCAGAATTGATCGATTTAATGCTAAGACTTCTACAAGATTTTGTTTCCTGCTTTCAACTAGGGCAGGGGGGTTAGGAATAAACCTTGCAACTGCTGATACAGTAATTATTTATGACAGGTAATTTTATTGTTCCACTGGACCATCTCTATACCTCAAAAGTGACTGCTTTACTGCTTTAGATGGAAATCTTTTCATAATTGTGTGAATCTGAATACTCACGTGAGGTTTTTTTCCTTGGGTCATTAGCTTTAGCTATTATTAATTTAATAAATTAAAAGCATCATCCTTTGATGATGGCTTCTGTCCCAGAATCAGAAAATTGATTTCCTAACTTCCTGAATAAAATCCTAGCTTATTTTCTGAGTGTTAATAGCTAAAACTCTAAATCTTATAAAATTTCATCGTGCTGAGCAGGTCTCCATCTTTCCTCTCTCTTTCAGCTATTTTGTAGAAACTGAAAGTACCTTCTTCTCCTTCCACAGATCTTACATTTTCTACAAACTGTAGTTTTCTTAATAAAGTTTCAGTCTCAGGGCCAGCAATGCAAGGAAGATGACATTATTATCCTTCTCCTTAAGCTAAACACTTTTGTATCTTGTTTTAACAGGTCTTTTGAGCGATCATCGTGATCGTACTTACTTTTACAATCCAACAACAATAATAACATATCTAATGTAATCCAGTTTCAATCCCTCTTTGCTTATTGTTATATTGTAATTCGCCTATTTCATTTTCTCTTGCATATTTGATTCAACCTTGCTATGCCAATTTGACGAGCTTTTTGCTTGTGGCACTGTGGATTAAAAGTCATGTTACTCATTTTGTAATCTAGGACCATAGGTCCATTTCCAAAGTCAACTCAGACAAACTCTCACATGCCTCTTTCGTGAAGTTATCATCTACTATGTGTCGATTCTAGATATGGACCTTGACTCAATTGCCTGCTCATTTAAATCCTTCTTAGTCAATGGGAGAATTCCTTTCTTTCCACACAGACGACCAGATACAGGTGCAAATGATCTTCCATCTTTCTTTATGACCAGACATGTAGGCAAAGCTACTCCATATCTTCAGGGTCTGGACAATATTTCTTGGCATTACCCAAAGTAAGCTCTTCAAATTGATGAAATGCTCCACAAAATACTAGTGATCCTACACTCCTACAGTGAGGTGGTTTGACTGTTTCAGCCTCTTCTCCACACAGGAAACACCTAGGACAAAGTTCGATTCCCCTTTTCATGAGGTCTTCCCGAGTCAAAACAGCTTGCTTTGCTAGTAGCCATCTGAAGCAGGACACTTTTAGGGGTATTTTAACTTTCCCGATAAGTTTCCATGGCTAACCAGTAACATGATAGGTGAAAGGGTTGAACTTTTTGTAAGCTTCTTTCACACTGAAATTTCCTTGGCTATTATGATGCCAAATCAATCCATCTTGGGAGGTAGAGGTTCCTTTGAATTTCTCAAGAATTCTAAAGAACTCTACTAGTCTTTGGATCTCCTAATCATTTAGTGGCCCTCTAAAACTCAGATTCAATCCCTGATATGACCACACTTCTGCCACAGTGTCCCTTTTATTCTTGTTTTAGAATGTAGATGTCCGGGAAGAGGGATTTTAAGGAGCCTTGTTCTAACCAGCTGTGCTCCAGAAGGAGACCTTCATGCCATTCCCTATCTAATGCTGCAATTTTCTTACACACGAGAATCTAATGAAGAGGGGAATACAGATGTGCCCAAGATGCTGTTTTTGTGAGTAGGTTGCATATACAATTAACCATTTGTATGTGGTTGGTTAGGTGTGGAATTTGTTTACTAGCTTCAGCGGTATAAGTTGGACTATTCTAGAGAGAGCAGGGCAGGCTCTAGAGAGCTGGAATATGGAGGGCAGTGGCAGCACAAAATAGATGGAAAATTGTCCCGACAGTTATTTGGTGGACCATATGGAAAGGAAGAAATTTAAAATGAACTGCATTATCACTTTTTGCTATTGGTGTAGTTCAGAGTATACAGATGATCCTGTGGCTATGTTAGACATTCTAGGATCCTTATAAAGATGGAGGAGGATCTAGGGATAGTTTCTCTCTTCTTTTCTTTATCTTTTGTTTATGCCATACACACAGGTGTTGAGATAGGATATGATGTAAATTTTTGGATACAAACTTTGAGTTGATGATTGATATACAAATGTTACCTTTATCAAAAAAAAAAGTGGTCAACTTCACCAAGTCCCTCATATTAATTATATTTGTAACAAGCTAGGTGCATATGATTTGTATGCACCAGCTTGAGTGGGAGTGTTAGAATAGGAATAGGAATAATATATAGTATCCTACTTGGTAAAGGATTGTATTGTAGTGTCTATAAATAGGTCTCCATTTAATAATGTTTATACACAATTCAATATTATTCTTCTCTAATATTTCTCACGTGTTAGTCTCACACTTTATTTTGGATAAGGTAGCAATTTTACTCTTGGGAGAACAGATCCCATATACAAGGGATATACCAAAAAGTAGCGAACTCACATTAAGAGTATTATGTACAAAGACACCTAATTATCTTTATACAAACAAAAACCTCATGGGTGCACCAAAATTCGCTATAAGCAAAAAAGCTATTTTTTTAGATATACAAAGTTAGCTTCTATCTCTCTGAATTTTCTGTTATTCCTCTCTTTCCAAAGAATACATGAGGGCTAAAGGAGCAACATCCAATGCTGTCTTTTCTTTAAAAGTCCAAATGTACAACATATCCTTGACTGTTTCTAGCATGGTCCATGGACATTCTGAAGCATTTTGGTACTGTCCACCATAAGCTGTTGGGAACATGATGACACAAAAGGAATAATCCACATCTTCGCCAATTCATCCACTTTGTACAAATGTCATGTCTTGTATTTAACACATGCAAATAAATAGGTATCTCTTGTATCCATAAATAATTAAGGTTTCAATATACTTTTGTTGCTCTTTTATTATTTGTATGGTATTAGAGCCTTTAATATTTTGGTAGAGACTCAAATAACTGTTGCCTAGTGGGCAATGTTTTTCTTCTTACCTCGTCTCTCCTTTACTGTCTTAGTAGTAGTCCAAGAAGCTTTTTTAACCGGTGGGCAACCTTATGCTGCCTGCTCGGCCAATATCATTATTATTTCTTTCCTTTTTAGCAATTAGTGTTATCAGTTTCTCTGGCATGCACATCTTAGGAAGCAGCTTCAGCAGCACTTAGCTTCTTTCTGGGGACTGTTCTGGCGGCACAATACCTCTTTCTGATGACTGCGTCAGTGACTTTGCAACTCTTCTTTATGGTGATCTTTCTGATGCGTTAAGTTTTTTCCTGATCTCTTCTCGATGTACAATTTGGTAGCATGGTGACTCTTTTCTGGACAGCTTCGGTGATGTTGCACTTATTCAATGATCACTCTGGTAGTGAGACAGATTTTCTGACCATTGTTTTAGCAACAGGTTTTCTGACAGGCAGTTTTCCAATTAGATTTTCTTCATTTTCTGTGTATTTTAAAAATAGATACTGTTGAGGGATGTGTTAGGATTAAATGTTAGAAAAGTTATGTTCCTATGTGAGATATTTTCCCCCATTCGAGACAAATACAAATCTCTTGTATTTAACCCATAATAAGTGTTATTGTATTCGTCAAATCACTAAGCCCTCAATACATTTCTTCTCTCTTTTAGTTCTTCACTTGTTAGAATCCCATATCAGTCAAGTGTATGGCATGTAACCTTGTATGGTCTGTGATCTCTTTATCCAATCTTGAACAATCATCACATGAAGTAGCTTGTGTGGTCGAGTTGGGTCTCATGTCTTATTTCTTAACATGGTGTCAAAGGAAGATCCATGCTTGATGTCATGTTATCCCGCGTTAGGTCCACCTATTTCGGTGGAATTTTACTGGGTTAACTCATTGGAAGCACAACTTGCTTTTGTCTTACAGTACTAGACTATTTTGCTGTGTTTACTCAAAATCCTTGAAAGATTTGCAAATAAGATAAAGAAGCTAGTGTATGGATTTTCTAAACATGTAGGTCTATATTCTATAGCTTGTTGAGACCCTTCTAAGAGGATTTTTTTTATTCGTTGGATTTGATGTTGATGAACATCACTCAACTTGAGGGAAATCAGATGGGTGATGCCACATAGCACGAAGGAGGCACTAGGCAATTGGGGTAGAGAAGGAATTCTATCCAATCAGGAGGAGAGGTGGAGAGTTATCCCAACATGTACTTGGTAGACTATTGGGATGAAGTAATCGGCAGTGTTTTGAGGGGAAGCAGTGCTACTAAAGCTGAAGATGAATTTGTTAGCACTATATCACTTTTGGTGTAAAGAGGAATGTCTAGTACAAACTGAAGATATTTTTGATGTTTTAGACATTATGTAATCAGGAAAATAGTTACTTATTTTCTTATATTTTGTAATTTCTTCATTTTGGGGACTATACAATTTGGTATAGTATACCTGTTAATATATAGTGTGTTACTATTCTCCAAAAATCCCACTCAATTTGGAAAATGATTGTGTAAGATGCCGAGAGAACTGGATTCTGTTTGAATTGGTTGATTAAAGCTAACAATTCTTTGGCTGAGAGAGAACTAAGATTATACGATTAGTTTAAATGTCGCATATTCTATCTATGGAAATTTATCACGTTGGTTTACTCTTATTTCTTCAACATGTAGGCATTAGCTGTTGAGACCTTTCTAAGATGATCCTTTGCTCTTGGATAATTTGATTTCAAACATTGCTCAATTAGGGGAAATGGTTGTGTAAGTTTTTGGAAACACATACTTCTGTTTGAATTGGTTGGATTACAGCAAACACGACTCTGGGCTGAGAGAGAACTAAGATGCTATGATTAGTCGAAATGTCACATATTCCAGTCTTTGGAAATTTATCATGTTGGTCTACCCTTCTTTCTTCCTCTGGGTATCCATGCAATGGCACATTAGCTCTCTTGCCTCTAGAGTAGGATTATCTTTTATCATAGATTTGCCAATCATTTTTGTGAATTCTCCTGCCTTATTTTCGTTTTATTTTCATCCTACTGTCATGAGAATCTGAATCTCTTCCCTTAAATCCCAGCTCGTTGGAGGTTGTAACAATATAAAAGAAAACAACCTGCATTGCTCTTCTTTATCATTTTTTAGGGAGTCCCCACTGTTTCTCTTTTATTTGTGAGACTGATCAGTTTCTACAAAAATTGTGGTGTCTCACTTGGTCATTGGAGCCCTTAGTGTTGCCATATGTGTATGAACAACAGTGCAAGAAGAGTTGTAATACCTCAATAGAAATTTGGCACAAGAATACAACAACATACCCTGTCTTATACCTCAATAAAAATGCTGCACAAGAATATTAGAGTTATTGAGCAATCTTTGCTTCTTTACATTCACTTAATGTGCTTTTTAGTCAATAAATTAGGAATATGGTTGTGAGACCGATGATAAGATTCTGTTGGTATGTGCGTTGTTGATTGTGATAAAGGTCTATTTGATATGCATATACTGAAGTGAATCTGCATGAAACTAAAACAATGTGGACAATTGACTCTCCATGTTGGAACTTCATGCTGCTGGTCCATTTCATGAATTCTCCCTGAAACAAAAGAGTGTGTGGAGGAACAAATTCCTACCACTTTATTTTCCAGATGCCTCTGACTACTAGCTGATCTCTTACTTGGATGTTTATCTCAGTGACTGGAATCCCCATGCTGACCTACAAGCAATGGCTAGAGCTCATCGGCTTGGACAGACAAATAAGGTTATACATCTTGCTACCCCAAACCCCGCCTCCCACCCAAAATGATTAATAAGCCTTTTAGCCCTCATCTCCATTATCGAATTCTTGACCTATAGATGAATTGATAGCTTATATTTTTGGCTGCAGGTGATGATCTTCCGACTCATAACAAGAGGAACAATTGAAGAAAGAATGATGCAGATGACTAAGAAGAAAATGGTTTTAGAACATCTTGTTGTTGGGCGGCTCAAAGCCCAAAACATCAATCAGGTAACATATTCAGAATCTTGTAATGTACATCAAGACTACACAAATATGCATTAGTATGTAAGGTTGATAGTCTTAGATATCTTAGAATAAGGTCCTACTCTCCCCTTCAGTGAGGCAGTGATTTTCAGTGTCTGCAACTATTGCAGTCTAATCTCACCCGTTTCACCAGTCACAATGTGCTGAAGGGAGGTTGTGTATCATTGTAGCTCAAAGACCTTGTTTTTATGCAAAAGTTTGTAGGGTCAAATACAAGGCACCCATGGCCTGGTGGTAAATGAAGTTTGAGAACCATGAGGTCTCATGTTCAAATCCAGACAAAGTACCATTACCAAGTGATTTCTTTATATTTGTCCTATTCTTGCCTAGCCTTGGTGGACAGGTTTACCTAGTACCTGTTGCTTGTGGGAGGTGACATATATCCATGGAATTATTTGACGTGCGTGAAAGCTGGCCCAGACACCAAGAGTATCCCAAAAAGGAAGAAAGACACCCATAAAAAAGTTGCTTTTCCAGTCCTTGTGAATTAACCGGAATGATATTTTAATGCAAGTTAGTACAATGGAAGTTATAAAGAGAATTCTGGGGTACGACTGGAATTATGTCAATTACACGCAATTCACATTCAAAACTGAGTTATATTTAACATAAGAAGTATGAGGTTTTCCTTTTGGGTTGGTCTGAAAGATTAAGCTGACTTGAATTCTTGTGACTTTTGTTCTCTGTTGGTCATTTTCCTTATTATAAGTCTCTTTTGTAGTTCTTTTTGTTTTTGTTGAAGAACCTTCACTTTAAATGCCTTATGACCGAACATCCTCTTCCTCTCTCAAAACTTGTAGAATGTTCTTTGACGTGGTCTCCTACTTCTCTTGTTTTTGGATTGGTAGATGGATTACCATGTAGAGATTGTGAGTTTGTAGTGAAGCTGTATTGTATTGGAGACTATTAAAGCTTATTGGAGTCATGGATGGATGTGTTGCTGAAGCTAAAGCGCAAACTTAACACCTAGGCATAACTATTCAAGGAAGTAGTGCAGTCATTATTTCAGTTTTCTTCTTTCCTCTTTTTTGTGTGAATTTTGACTCTTTTTCGATGAACAATTCGGGAAAAAAGATTGAGAAGTGATGGAAAAGCTTTGATTAGTTCCTTCCCATGTCTAGTTAAGTTCCACTTTTTAAGCTTTCCTTTCAAATCTCTCAGTTTACTAGCTAAGACGTAGTCTGGTCTGCCATCCACCTCAATAGAGTCCCACCATGTTGAAACTGTCAACTCTTCACCTCCAATTTTAAAATTTAAAGCAGGATTTGCTGTGGTCCAAATCCCCACTCTACAATGATAAAGGGAAGTGGGCTGAGGCTACTCTCTGCAAAATAGATTGCATGACACATTTGAATTCTTCATCCCATTTCGTGGAAGATCCACCAGCTCAATGTCATCTATGATTTTTGATAAGTCGGTTATATTCGCAGAAGGAAGTGCAATTCGTCTTTTCTGAAACGAATCTGGGAGTGTTAAAATCTCAACATAGCACCCCAAAGATTTCCACTGTTAAAATCTCAACATACCACCCCAAAGATCTCCACAGGGGCACCCGGATGATCGAATTTCCTCCTCAGAATCATGTCTTTGTTTTCTGTTGTTTGGTCCATATACCCCTGTCGGATGCCATGTAAAATCTTGAGACACTGCCATCAAGCTACAAGTTTGGGAAAGTAACTCAGTGAAACAGATTTCCCCTTTCCATACTCTATTGTCCGCATATCGTTAAAATTCCCCCATTAGTGCCACTTGCCTGCAAACATTCATACTTCACCCATCTATTTGCTCAAAGTTGCTTCACATATTCATCTATGTCCTCTTTGACTTTAGTTTCTTGTAGACCATAAATATCGGCCCTCCACTTGTGTATTAAATTCTGTGAAGTGCTTTTTCTTCTCTGAAGAACTGAATCTTGGGCCTAACTCAACCCCAAAAGCTAGTTCATGCGTTGAGGATTGCTCAAGATCGTGTAATGAGATCACCCATCCCATTGACCACCAACGTGGGACTTCTTCACAACCACCCTTCCACGCAGGGCTGAACATTTGAAGTGTGAGCAATTTAAATATGGGGCCAAATATCAGGTGAGATGGGTACAACTCTGATACCATGCAAAGAAATGAATTTTGTGCTTAAGAGGATTGCCCAAGACCATGTAAGGAGACCACCCATCCTATTAATCACTGATGTTTATCACCCTAAGGCTTTGTTCTATTACATAAGTCGTAAGCTTTGCAGTCATTAAAGTATGGTTCAATGCTAAGAAAATAGTGTTTCATGACTCTGTTTTGATTTTCTCTTTTTGTACAATTGTCACACATCACTTGCCTAGCTTGGGTTGGGTTCAATTAACATTGAGTGTGGGACTTCTTCACATCCTCCTATTGTTTATCCCCCTAATGTTCCATAAGATTATATTTATCTTCATGGACCAATAACTGCCTGCAAGTTCTCTCTGTTTCTGTCCCTATTGCTTCTGAATTTGACATCAACAGCAACTAAATCGTAAGTTCTTGTGAACCTTTCCATCTTATTGAAAGAATCTTTGGCACTAGATTGTTTATCTTAGTTTTATGGAAAAATAACAAAGACCTCTGTTTCATACCCCTTGACATCCTCTCCAAATTGATTGATAAATTTGATTACGTTGCTATGCATCCAGAGAGTTGCATCTATCTCAACAACTTGCCCAGTGAGATCCCACTTAGGGTAGAGTGCATGCAGACCTTGTGGAGAGGCTGAGAATTGCATCCGTCTCATCATCTTGAAATTAAACATTAAATGGTTCTGCATATTCAATCACCCATGGATGTTCTGTTGTAACGTCAATTAGTTGCATGCTTGATGTCGGCTGGGCATTTTTGTGAGAAGTATTCCCTCTTTGCTGCTTGTTACCACAATGTGATCACCTTTGCTCTGGTCATGTACTGTCCCTGAGGAATTGAAGGCATGAACGAGTTGAATTTGAGTGGCAATGTTTCCTGTATTGTTCGCAGGGAGAATAATCAAGACTTCTATAGATATTCTGTGTGTTTGTATCTCAAGAAGCATGGAATTAGGCTTATATAAGATGTTCAGAGGATCTTGGGTCCTTTTTGTTATTATAGGATCAGTTGGGCCTGATAAATAATGGCCCGAAGACTTGTGGCTTACTGGAGCATCGGGTATAGGTGACTTCAAAAGTCACGTGCCTCCTTATGCCAAAATTGTTTGCTTCCTTCGATGTGCCTGGGTGATCTAGGGTCTGATGTGAAATCCATGCCCCTCGCCCCCGTTTTTATAGGATCTATTGGCCCTATATTTCATAGCCACTATAGAGCTTTTATCCAAGTTTGTCACCGACCACCACCCGTCTGAATTTGCTCACCAAATTAGACTAGTGTAAACACATCCGTCGGTTTCAGTTACTTCAATCCTCGTCCATAACAAATTATTTCTTATGCTGGTTTCTTTTTCAGTTTCAATACATCCACCACAAAAAAATCCTTTTTTTTTTTAATTGGAAAACCTTTCAAGCCACAGTTTTGGATGAAGCCCCAAAAGATGAATCCGTACCCAGCTTCTATTTGTCGTATGTGTAGCATTAATGAATCTTTGTATCTCTAATGCAATCTTACCTCTTCCTTCTTTAAAGTCCCTCAGGAATAATTGTTACTGCTCTGCTTTTTCCCTGTAAACAATAATGCTGATGTACCTTCCGTCTTGAGTGGTTCCCTAATGCAGGAAGAATTAGACGACATCATAAGATATGGATCAAAAGAATTATTTGCTGATGACAATGACGAGGCTGGAAAATCCCGACAAATTCATTATGATGATGCTGCAATAGATAGGTAAGTTTTGTCTACCCAGAGATTCCTTCTGTAGTTTCTCTTTCTAAATGTAATTTTGGGGTTTAACTTCTTCAATTTTGCATTATACATTTCCCACCATCTCATTAAGTGGGACCTTCCTTTTTGATGCGTCCCAAAAATCTGACGTATCTTAAATGGCAAATATTTCTCCTTTGAGAGAAAATTAATGTAAGCGTTAGCCTTCTGTTTTATTTTATATGGCACTATAACTATTTGGGGAGTCAATTTGTTTTTCTTTGTTTACTGTGATATTGTTAATTGTAACAAATTATGTAGTGTAGTCTTATTGTGTAGTTTTTAATTATATAAATTTTGAGCCATAAAGGAATTGATATTCAAATTGAAACTAACACTTTGAGTTATTTCTCTGTCGTACTTCTAGTCCCACCTTTCTTTTCAAGTAATAATAGTTTATGTTGTTTCTACAGTTTTCTGAACTGCTCGGTATTTCACATTTTAAACTATAACTTTTAGCATGACTAGCACACTCAATGTACTATTTTTCTTCCAAATATTTTATTCTGAAATTACACGCAGGTCAAACTGGGTCTTATTTGTTGGTCTGTGGGGTACTCAAGTACTACTTCCTTTGTTCCAATTTATGTGGCACCCTTTCCTCTTTAGTCTATCCCAAAAAGAATGCTCCCTTTTTATAATTAGAAATGACTTAACTTTAAAGTTCTCTCTTACCTTAAATGAATAATTTATAGTCACGCAAACATCTGAGGTTTGTTTTGGACACAAGTTTCAAGTCTTACTTTTTTCCTTTTAACTTTGTGCCAAGTGAAACTGTGCAACATAAATTGGATGGAGGCAGTATATGTTTTATAAAAATTATTCTATTATTTTTTAGACTGCTTGATCGTGAACAAGTTAGAGATGAGGATGCTGCAGCAAATGATGAAGAGGAGGATTCATTTCTGAAGGCTTTTAAGGTTGTTTTTTTTTTTAATCTACTCTAGCATTTTATGATTGGAAACTGATTTTGTAAATTTATTCTTGCAATTGACTCGAAGCAAAATTCACTAAAGTAAGGTGTTGTGACTTATTCCTATATTGTGTTTGATAAATTGAAAACTGAAATGTAGCTTTGCAATGTTAATTATTCTTCTGTGGGCTTGTTCTACTTAAATTTTAATGACCTATGAATTGAGTTGGGATTAATATATTATCATGTATTAGATGCTGAAAGTAGTAATGATGGTTGTAGTACTAGTGATGATATTATAAGCACCAACTTTGTATATGTTCAGGTATCTTTTGTATTGTTTTATTTCATTTTTCACCTCAAAGGAGCATTTATTTATTTCTCGCTTAAGCGCTACGAGCCTTGTTGCTTCCTCTTTTTTTTTATTTTTGGTCCACTTTTATTTCTTCTAATAATACTGGCTTAACAATCTTACAAGTAGCTAAGTTTAGTGCATTAAAGGTTAAATAAATGCATTTTTGATCGAAGTAAATTTACTCCCCCCACCGAAAAAAGGAAGAAATAAATACATGTTAAATAAACTTTACTTGGTAAATCTTTTTTTGATAAGGTTAACTGGTATTATGAACAAAAGAGTTACACCAATAGTATACTCATGTAGTAATTTCATAAAGTATAAAGAAGATATGGTTAATCACTAACGAAGATACTTCTCATAAAGTATAATTGTCTCTTTATTGTGAACGTGTTTAACTTGTAGCATATGCTAGCTATATGCTTATATTGGTGAGGCATCTTTCAGATGATAAATGTATTGGTCACTATAATTGAACAAGATAAGTATATTCATTTTTACTAATGAGTCTCAGTTAGTTGAAATATTTTTTAGTTGTTTTTGGTAAGGAAAAGTATTTTACTAACGATACGGAGAAAACCGTATATACAAGACATATACTTGAAAAAGTAGAGACAAAAGAAACTAGGAACACAAGACTTTTTTGCAGTTGTACAGTATCTTGCTAGACCCCGTCAAAAGCTCTCCTATTTCTCTTTTTCCATTTAATCAACATAATGGCAAGTGGCGTGACATTCATACCCTTGGCTCCTCTTCTGCAACCTTAATGACCAACTTTGCATTGCTTGCATCACTGTGCCCGACATCAGCCTTTGTACTTCAAACCAGCTAAGGACCACTGACCACAAACTAGTAGCCATCTTACCATGCAATAGGAGAGGATTCACATCTTCGCCTGAGCATCTACACATTGCACCAGGTCACATAGTTGATCGTTAATCTTTTCAAATTTTCTGTAGTCAAATCACTCCTCTAGTTGCCAGCCACGCAAAGAAACACACCTAGGCACCCTGGCTTCCCAGATAACCAATAGGGAAAAGAATATTCCATACTGGATATTGCGGAGTCTTCTCATGTGCAACATGATTTTGACCTGATCATAGAATAGTTCCTCGTTAAGCAAACCAGCCTATCCTCACCCCCTAGTGAACTCTAGTAATAGGACTTAAAGGTGAACAATCCATCCCTCCTCTTTCACCATCTCCATATATCTGATGAAGTGTGTGTTGTGATCTGTGCATACAATAGCTCGACCAGGCTGTGAAATCTTCTTCCATCTCCCAGTCCCGAGCGTTCCTCCGAAACTGAAATCCCCTTCCATGGTATCTCAGGATTTCATGAACTGTCAGTGCTATCTGGCTTATCGAGCTTTTATATTTAGTTACGTGTAAATATCAAAAAGAAAATGTCAAATCAGATCGAACTGTGGCTATTAAAGCAACAAAAAAAAAAATCCAGGACAATGTGAACTTCATTTATCTGCAATAAATTTTGGGGATTGGCAGCGTTGACATGATTGAGTCAGTTTATTGGGCTGATAAAATATTCCTTCCAGGTGTTCCATTATGTTTTCCATCTAGGAAGGAATTCTTATATATACGGACATGCAGTTTGGAGTTGTGGCCAATAGCCATTCTGTTTTTTAGTTCATGCTGATAGAGTTGAATGCAAATGCTTATAATTTTTGGCTTTTCGGTGTAACTTCTTAAATACATACAAATTAAATACTCTAGTTCAGTTTTCTCCGATCCTTCCAAGTTTAATGTGGACCTGAATTTATGCAACGGTACATATTCATCACCTACTTAGTGCTGTCCTTGAATGGACTTTTTGGCTTGCATTAAAGTAAATTTTTCTTTACAAATATTTGGCTCTGAATAAGAATGAAATTAATTTGATGATATTTTGAAAGGATAGTTAATATGAGGAGTGATATACTAATTCCTTATTTAGTTGTGTAAGTGGTATCATTTTAATATTCATGATATACAATGTTTGCTGTTCTTCTTCATTTGCTGATATAAACTGATGAATGTCTTAGGTTGCTAATTTTGAATATGTTGAAGAAGCAGAAGCAACAGCAGAAGAGGAAGCGCCAACTGTCCCTGTGGAGAATAAAGCAACTGTAAGCAATTCCGAGAGAGCATCTTATTGGGAAGAACTGCTACGAGATAAATATGAAGTGCATCAAGTTGAAGAATTCAAGACCATGGGGAAGGGAAAGAGGAGTCGTAAGCAGGTGTGAAATTCTTTTCCATGTAAACTCAATTTGTTGTTTGTTCTTTTGTATAAGTTTGATGGGCTATTAAACACCGTGTCATGCCTCTCTCCTTCATGTTCTTTGATATTTTCTGGTGGGTGCTTTTTCTTGTACACATCAATCTAGTGATTTCTCGCTACTTTTCCTTTTTGGTTTCCATTTCATATCTTATTCTCTTCCTAGATGGTGTCTGTTGAGGATGATGATCTTGCTGGTCTGGAGGATGTGAGCACTGATGGGGAGGATGACAACTATGAAGCTGAAGCTGATTCGAGTGATGGTGAGACAGCTCCACCGGGAGCGCCAGTTGTGAAGAAGGCTCACAGAAAGAAAGCCCGCGGTGGGACTATGGGTCCTCAATCTCATTTTTAAATTTTAGATACGACTAATGGAAAACAATGTCTTAGTGGAGAGTGTATTTTCTTTTGACAGTTGATTCTGCTGAATCACTCGCTTTGATGGAAGGAGAAGGAAGATCATTTAGGGTACTGGGGTTCAATCAAAGCCAAAGAGCAGCATTTGTCCAAATTTTGATGAGGTTTCATTTTATCTGTATTCTTTTTCTGCTACATTTTTCTTTATATTTTCCTCTAAAAACTTACTACCATTGAGTTTTGGGATTGGATCATAGTAGTTCTTGTTATTTTTGCTGTACATGTAGTAGTACTGATTTCCTATTATTCTGTATTCACATCTGCTGTGAATGCAAAAATTTGAAATATATTGGAGATAACTTCTAGTCTTTACAGATTTGGGGTTGGTGAGTTTGACTGGGCAGAATTCACTCCACGATTGAAGCAGAAAACTTATGAAGAAATTCAAGAGTATGTGTATACATTAACTTTGAAGTTGTATATTTCCCGATTATTGGTATATTAAAACTCTTTGTTGCTCTCGGCTGTAGCTGCCAAAGGTATACGTAGATCAAACTTGCCTTCTATGCCGAACCGCTGCCTCTTCCTGTTCTCAAAAGTTGCTCATCATGCATCTTCTTACTCTTCTCCCTCTCTCTCTCTCTCCCCCCCTCCCTCCCTCCCTCCCCCTCCCCCCCTTCCCCCCCTCCCTCTCTCTCATATTTTTTTATGAATATGAATATACCAATTGAGATCCATTGAGATACTTGTGGCTGATTTGGTCCCATGCCTTCGCATCAATATAAATTTTATAATTGCTACTCCTTCTATTTCAATTTTTTTGTCCTACTTTCCTTTTTAATCCGTTTAAAAGATAATGTTTCTTTCCTTTTTGGGCAACTTTTAAATTTCGACTTTTCACATGCCATGTTTAAGACCACAAGATGAAAGGGCATTTGGTACATTCTTCATATCTTGGTTTAAGACCACAAGATTCAGAAGTCTTCTTTACTTTCTTAAACTCCATGCATAGTGAAAACCGGACAAACAAATTGAAACGGAGGTCGTATCAATTGCCGTAGGGTATTACATCTTCAATCTATATTATGTTAAAGTTACATCTGCTGAAAAGTGAAGAAACATCACTGTGACAGTATAACTTATTTCCCCAAAACACAGATTCTTCTCGTGAATCTTTATTTTGACAAATTCCAAAGTGTTGCATCACTCTTATTGGATTGACATATAAATTCACATGTCCTAATCACTGTTATACAGTTATGGAGCCCTCCTTTTGTCACACATTTCTGAAGATATCACTGACTCACCAACATTTTCAGGTTAAGAAATTATATTGATTCTTAAATCTTGGCTTATGATTGTAATATGTAGGCTTCAAATCTCCTTTTCTTTCTGTCGGTTCAGGAAACATTTAAATATTTTTGATTGCAGATGGCGTTCCAAAAGAAGGACTTAGAATACCAGATGTGCTTGTTAGGATAGCTGTCTTGCTTCTTATAAAGGACAAGGCAAGTTTTTTAAACTCCAATGTCCTGTATAGCTTTGCAGTATTGAACTTTCACTGGTGTGTGGTTGTAACGGAGTGTATCTCAGACAGGACCTTCGATAGAATGTATTTGATCTTTTCCGATATGCATGTCCTATTTGTATCCCTTGTCTAGTTATTTACTGGTAGCAACTTTTTTGTTTATCGTGGCAACAATAAATCATAACTATCAAACTTAATATTCAGTTTAGAATACGTTTCACTTTGTAAATTGCTCCAATTAGCATATCTTTTAGTTCACATCCAACACATCATTTGCGCCTCCTCCCTTGTGGTACTGCAATTGCAGCTTGGTCTTTTGGCATGAAAACACAAGTTCTGTTTGTGTTTGAAGAGAGAAAAAATGGAAGTGTCTTATTTCATGGTTAATGCTATTTTGCGATGTGGAATGGTAAAATGCAGTGCTGTTGCTGAATATCTTCTGGCTGTAATTTCTAAAATAATTTAGGACTATGACGTTTGCTCGGTTTCCATATAATCATCTTGACAGTCAAATGTTTATATGTGATCTTTAATTTCCAGTAAAACTGAAGCTTTCTACCTTCAGTTTTGCTGTCAGATGACATCAGATCTTCATTAAGTTACAACTATAGAAGTGTCTTCATATTTAAAGGTTGATAAGTATGTTCTGTTGTTTCAGGTGAAAGCTTTTTCAGAAAAGACAGGTGGCTCTCTTTTTGCTGAGGATGTTATGTCTCGGTTCCCTGGATTGAAAGGTGGAAAACATTGGAAGGATGAGCATGATCTGCTGCTGCTACGGGCACTGATAAAGTACGTAACCTTTTATCACTGCAGATCTCTACAATAGATTAGGAATTGCTTTTCCAGTTAAAATAAGGTTGTAGTTCTGAAATTGCCTTTTATAAAGAAAGACTTGGACAGGAGTTGATTAGATTGCATTTACCAGTAGCGAAAGCATGTGAAAGTCTCTATTGAATTAAAGAGATGAAAGGCTCTGAATAGATGATCTTTATTATTGTTCGAGTACTTAATTGGGCTACTTTCTTTTGATCTATCCCAACGACTTGAACCCTTTCCTAAAATTCTAAAAATAGTGAATACAGTATGTCTGACAAATTTACAGTAAAATATAAGATACATATACCCTTTACTTCAAAAACTTGGTTGGAGAATTCATCCTGTAGCTACAAAAGTAAAACTCGTGAAAATGCTCCAAATTTTTGCTGATTAATGGAAAATAATTTGCTTTCATCGGTTTATGTTTCATATCAAAATTTACTGATTGACATGTTCCTTTTTTTGCATCTGCTAGAACTGAACTTGTAACTATTGCACTTGTCAAGGCCTGATCTTGCTTACTAATCATCTTTTGCCTGCAATTTTGTGTATTCACGGCACGTAAACCATCATCTCACATTTGCTCCTTGAAACACAAGTTAATGTATTTTAGGGTCACGTCTTTTTCACCGTGCATTTTTATTAACTTCATCTTAGTTGATAAGTTCATCTCTGGATTTCGGTATCTGGTGACACAAACATTAAATCCAATAACTGCAGCAAATTGCTAAGTTCTGCTGATATTGCTTTCAATATTCTGCTTCTGTCGTTGTGCAGGCATGGTTACGGAAGATGGCAGGCAATTGTGGATGACAAGGAGTTGAGGATCCAAGAGATCATCTGTAAAGAACTCAATCTTCCCGTCATAAATTTACCCGTTGCTGGAGGTTCTCAGCCACAGGTTCCTCCTGCTCCAGGACCTTTCCAAGAACTGCCAGCTTTTGGAGTCCCCCAAGCACAATTTACTGTTCCTGGAGCTTCTCAAGCACCACCTGGTGTAAATTCAGTTAATGCTGGATCTGTTGGAGGTCAGGTGAAAGCTACTGGTGATGGGAATACCTATGGAGCTGAACTTTCACAAGGGACAAGTGATCCTTCAAACCGACAAGTTATCCATGATTCGTCTTCATTGTATCATTTTAGAGAGATGCAGAGAAGACAAGTTGAATTCATAAAGAAAAGGGTGCTGCTTCTTGAAAAGGGCCTTAATGCAGAATATCAGAAAGAAGCCTTTGTAAGTTGTCTTATTGAACTCTTAAAATACATGATGTTGGATTGCTTGTGATCTACTATGAACATGTCCCACAAAGGGTTATTGACCCCTGATTTTTCTGTCATTCATTGTTTTTTGAGTCACAATCAGAAAACTACTTCACCTTCAAGTATTTTCTACTCTCTGAAATCCAAGTATTTCATGAGCTATCCTGGTTTGGCAGGTTTAGCTCATGAATGGAACTGCATGTTTTCAGCTAGTTTGCACTTTAACTAGGATAGAACCATGTGGATTCCCAAATGTATACAAGGATATTCTCCTCGATAGTCAGTCGGGCCTTGATAATATGACCCTTTCTATTGAGGAACAACCATTGGACTTGTTCGGAACTATTTACAATTCAGAACTTGCTTAACTGTTTAATATTCTGTCATCGAACTAGTTTATGAAATCTAGGTCACGAGGGGTAGAAGCTCCATTGGTTTCTTCTGTGGAGTTACACTTGTTCATATGGTATATTAATTGTTGTGTGTTTCCTATAGGATGATGAAAAATCTCATGAATTTCCCAACGAGGAGATGGCGTGTGATACCAAGGTTGTGGATGAGCCAAATCGAAATGTTGAAGAAGCCAATACCGAAATGATAGACCATTTCCCAAGACTAGTAGCAATTTGTAAGTAGTCATTTGCCGTCTCAAGCTTCTATTGTATGTCATGTAGTAAATATATGACCTAGCATCCAATCATGCACTTCTTTGCATGCAGCTTCACAAGGAATCTCTCAAGTTGCTTGTGATGGTAAACCAGATCGTTTAGGTGTTGCAGAGCTTTATAACAAGGTGAATAGTTCACTCCAAAACATATTTTGTTTTCATCTGTGCATAAATACTTTCCAGTATAAGACCATAAAACCACGTTTCTCTGAAAAGTCTTCTAAAGATGCTACATGTATCCTTTTCTGTCTGTTCTGCAGATGTGCCAGGTACTTTCTGGAAATGTCCAAGACTCATTTAATGAGAGTCACCCTAGTACGGGAATGAGAAAGAACATCGTTCCGTTGGAAGCAATTTGTCAACAGATGAACCAAATTCTTTCTTCTCCTCATCAAAATACTCCAAAATTTAAGAGGAAACTGCTTCAAGAAGATCAGAATTGTGAAGCTAGTAATTCCAGTTATCCAGTTCCTTCATCTCAAGTAGATGATAGGGTGCTCAGTGGTGAGAAAGAACATGACAGTCTTCTAAAAAATCCTGAATCTGGATCCAAGAGTGCTAACAGTAGTACAGTTGGAAGCATGACTCAGAGCCACAATGTTACTCCTGCAGTTTTGGAGACTAGACCTAGTAGTTTATCAACTGGAGAAACTGATATAGAAATGGTGGATCATACTGACATATCCACCAATGCCTGACCGAACAGAAAATTAGGTTCTGAGGTAGTTTGTATAGATGAAAATTAGCAAGTATTTTGTTGGGTAGCTCCTAGACTGAGTGTTACAATAAACAATTTCTTTTTCCAAGTTGGTTCGTGGGTTATGTAAAATGAGAATCAGCATTCCTACTTGAGCATTCCAGTCTTACCATAAATTCTATCAGCATAATTGCTGTTGAATGAAACCTTGATGGATTTCAGAGAGTTTTGCTGCGGATTCTTGAAAGAAGTCTATTTCCATCAATTTAACATGATGAAAATATTTTAGTTGTCTTTTAACTTCCCATCTTCATCGCTGACGTGAAATGTTCTGCTTCACAAAAATAAGGGAAATTCTTTTGGCCTGATTTCCTTTTGTTGAAATTGATGTTCTGTTTACGTGCTTGTGAAGCTTGACAAAGCTGCGGATGCGCTCTTCTTCACTTGTATCTACTTCCTTTTCTATCGTAACTAGTTTCTATGTTTTCAGAATCTATATGCTTATAGCTTCTTCCTTCGCGCAAGCTACGGTCTAGTGACCCCTTCTTGTCTTTTGTGATCTTCTGCATCAGTCCGCATTTTTCTGATAGAAAGGAAAGTATTTAATACATAGAAAGATATTTTATTTAGTTATAAAATATAATATTAAAAAAATAATACTCCCCCACCGCTCAATCTATGATTTAGCCATCAAGAAATCTTTAATATTTTTTCCTTTCTGTAAGTATATTCCTAGTTGACAATGTTAGAATTTTTTTTTGTGCTAATTTTCGACAGTGACAACAAATTTACACGATAAAATAATTGTCCAAACCCACAATATATCGATGAATATTAATCGAGAAAATTACACAAAATATCCACTAAAGATAGTGGTCTTGATTTTTTGTCCTCCATAAGGGAAGTCTTACAAAAATATTCTTTTTTCACTTTAAGTTGAGTCAAGGACATTTTTACCCATCTACACCTTAAATATTTTTTAAAACTCTTTATACTCAATTACCTCTTAATTTTTCTATTTTTCTTTTATTTATTATTTTTCTCAATCCTTTATTTTTTTGTCTTTTTTTTTTCTCCTTTTGTTTTTTTGAACTTCTAATTTTTCTTTTTCTTTATTTTTTAATTATTTTTTTACTTTTCATTTTTTTCCTTTTTCCCTTTTTTAACTTGTAATTTTTTTCTCTTTCTTTTTTTAATTATTTTTTTTCAGTTTTTTTTCTTAACTTGTATTTTTTTCTCTTCTCTTTTTTTTCTTTTTAAATCTTTTTTTTCATACTATTAAATTATCAAATTAAATTTTGCTTCTCATAATGTAGCAATGTTAAGTCCTACCTGTAGGGCTTAACTTCTTGTTAGGACTAACAAGTCTTACCTCTAGAACAATAGTTATAGAGTGTCTCATAAATTAAAATACTATGTGATATCATCAAGTCTTCACTATGGGGCTTAACGTGTTGTTTTGAAATCCTTGGGCTAAGAAACAAGAATTATAGAACGTAGGATAAATCAAGATACAATTCAGCAGTATCAAGTCTTGCCCATGGGGCGTAACTTGTGAAATTCTTGGTCTATGTCTTGCCATTAAGGCAAGAATAATAAAACATCTCATAAATAAATACGTAACGTGGTAATGTCAAATCTTGCCCATAAGGATTAACTTGTTGTTAAGAAGTCCTTGGACTAACAAGTTTAACCTCTTGGGCAATAGTTATGGAGTGCCTCATAAATCAAAATAAAATGTGATTTGTCAAGTCTTCCCATGAGGCTTAACTTGTTGTTTTGAAGTCCTTGGACTAAGAGGCAAAAGTTATATATGTGATAAATCAAAACACAATGTAGTTGTCAAGTTTTGCCCATGGGCTTAAGTTGTTAAATTTTTAGACTAAGTTTTGCCCCTAAGGCAAAAATTATAGAGCATCTAATAAATCAAGACATAATGTGATAGTGTCAAACCTTGCCCTTGGGTCTTAACTTGTTGTTTGGAAGTCCTTGGGCCAAGAGGCAAGAGTTATAGACTATGTAATAGTGTCAAGTCTTGCTCATAAGACAGAATTCGTAAAGTTCTTTATCTAAGTCTTAATTCTAAGAGAAAAGTTATAGAGCATCTCAAAAATCAAAATACAAAAAACTGTGGCAACTCTTGCCCATGGGACGTAACTTATTCTTTAAAAGTTTTTATGTCAAATATTTCTTCTAAAATAGGAGTTATAAAGTATCTCGTGAAATTTCAAACCTCATTGAAAATAATAAATATGAAAAAAATTTATCTTGAATCTTGACTTGAATTTAGAAATCATTTTATTTAAAATAAATATAAAATATGTAAAATAAATATTAAATATGTAAAATAAATATTATTTATAGTTCCATAATTAAAAAAAGAAGAAAAAAAATAAACATAAGAAAAAAAAGAAAAGAAAGGAAAAAATAGAAGAAAAAACGAAAGAAATAAAGAAAAGAAACAAAATACTAACAAAACATGAAAGAAAAATAAAGAAAAAAAATAGTGTAATCCTTTCCCATAAGGAAAGTCTGCGAAAGTTAAAAAATGAAATCCTTGCCCATAAGGCAGGTCTGCAAAGGTAAAATAATGGGTCCTTATAGTTGAGGGGTAATTTTGTCCGAAAATATATTCTTAAAGGAGTACAGGATATTTTTGCAAAGCCACCCTTATTGGGGGCATTTTATCAAGACCATCCCCTTTTAGGGGTATTTGTGTAGTTCTCTCATATTTCTTTAATTTTGGTTGTAAAGAATGAATAAGGATAAGATTTGAAAAAAATGAATTTAATTATTCTATTATTGCGATTGGAATCTCATTGAAATATTTAAGGTTTTCATTTTTAAACCAAGGTGTAATGTGTAAGTATGAGTTTTGGTGCCGTGAGGTACGAGCACAATCTATGACTCGTGGTTATGTTTAAAGGTCGTAGATAGGTCTCGTGTTGGGAAGTTGAGGTTGGATGTACGAAGGGTCCTTATAGATCGTAAATGTGTCTACAAATCGTGTATTGAAGTCATGGTTGAGGTTCAAAGAAGGGTGCAAAAGGGTTCAATAGGACGAGATCATTTATGGGTCGTGGTCTGGTTGACGGATCATAAGGAGGGTTCGTGGTTTGAGTCCTGAGGATGTAAAATTTTACTAAGTATTAGGTGTATAGACGAAGGGTATCGACCCATCAAAGGAACTACAGGCGGTAGATTGAGCTTGTAGTTTAGGTGTCTAAGTTATAGATTTCTGATCTTTTGGGGTGTAATTAGGACGAAACCCCTTTCTACGAGCGGTAGATTGGTTTACGACCGATAGATCAGGCTCATAGTTTGCCCTCATAGTTTTTAATGAAGGCTGTTTCTGACTTTTCCTTGCATCTATGTCATTTTGACTCCTAAGACTATCCATATCAGTCTAATACTACTCCAATTGTCCTCATTCCAAACTATTCTCCAAAATCCTCTAAGTCCCAACTCTCAGATTGTTCTCAAGGGTTCCATTGAAGACAAGCTAGGGTTTCAAGCTTCCTTCTTAACTCTCAGATTTCCTCCATAGATTTTCATCCAAGGTATATGGGTTTCATCCATGGATACCTTTCATCCATGGAGCCTAGGTAATTTTAACTTATTACTGTAACTTTAAGTTATAATATTTCATGGGCTTTTATGATATTACTTTAAATGCATGTATATGATTTACTCGATGTTAGTCAACTTACTTTGTCATGAATTGATATTCAATTTCCTGAAATTGATGCTTTTACAAGGTATTTCTACATCAAGCTTTCCAAGGTTTTGAGACACCATGGTGGGCTGCTTTGATTGCTATTCAATTTGATGAATTTCATTAGGCCTTTGCATAATCTCTTGAATTTGCATGTTTTAAAGTTAAATTGGTATTTAACCCACCTATTGTACTCCTACTCCTATTTTCAATGATTCATGACTTGAATGACAAAGTTTTATTGATGTACCACCAGAATACGATACTTTTTGATGCTTTAAACTTAGAATTTTGTGTGTTCTCAAAGCAATGTTAGTAGGTTTGATGTGTTTTTATGTTAATTTTTCAGGATTATAGGAGTCAGGGAGTTTTTGTGCTGATTTGGACAAGTTGCACATTTTTGATGAGTTACGAGACCACCTACGACCCTAATCCAAGAGTCGTAGATGGGGTTTCATAGTTTTGATCCAGTGAAGGGCCAGTTTTCTGAAGTTGAAACTACGTGTTACCAGGACAGGTCGTAAGTCATTCTACAGTCTGTACATCAACTCATGCTTTGAGGCATAGAGAATGTGCACATTTTTTGAAAGTTAACAGGACGAAGGATTTTACGGGTCATAAGTCAATTGACGGTCCGTAAGAAGCAGTTTATACAATGAAGGCAGTTTTGAAGGATGCAGTCTATGAAGTCAACCCACGGGCCATGATTTATCTACGACCCGTAACTATGTTCGTGAAAAGTCCCGATTCTAATTTTCCTAATCAATTTAGGATTTGGATTTCTTTTATTATAAATAGGGTTTTTAGGTATTTTTAGACATACAAAACTCTAGACTTCATATTACTACGTTGTTTAAGCGTCTTCTTGGAGATTTTGTGTGGAAAATTTTTGATTTTATCTTTGGGTTATAATATTGTGATTTACGTGAAGATTTCAAATTTCTTGTTCTTCAATACTTCGTTGTAAGTGTTTAATTATGAAAATTCATAACATGATTCTTCCATCTACAACAAACAAGAGTAGCTAAATCCACAACTAGGGTTGTAGGAATCATGAAGAACTAACAAAGTAAAAACCAAATAATTTGTAATCCTTGGAAAGTGTGCATGCATATATTTTTATCTCTTTGCTTTGATTCCTTTTAACGATTGCAAGCGTTAGAACTCTCCTTATTCTTACTTGCTGGACCAAAGGGGTATTAATGGGAAAAATGACAAAATAATAGGATTCGACCTGAGCAACTCATCTAATCCACTTGAATGGACCAAGGGATGGTTGTACTTGGACAAGGTAAGGTTAGTAATGCGACACCCGTAGATGGATCAAGTTGCGTGGTGAAATTTGCCTAGTTGCTGGACCAAGAAATTAGGTGAACATTACTTACTAGTTCTGCATGCTACAAATTAGAAAATGTTATAATTATTAGGTTATATTGCGTTGGAAACTCATGGGTAACACAATACCCTAGTTACATCTCTAACTGAATTTACAACACTTGCATTGATTGCTTGATCTTACTTTAGGTTTAATCATTGTTTTTACATTAAAATCTCCCCTTTTCTGGAAGTAAATCGATTAATTCATCTTAATTTCTTTAATTACTCCAAGTCTAGATGTTATTCTTCATGGGATCGACCCTAGCTATTGTTAGGTTCTATATTTGAGCAACAACTGCTTATATCTTAATTTGGAGGTGTAGTTTATGCATGATCAATATTTTGGCGTTGTTGCCGGGGAATACAACTTTTAGATTAGTTTAATTAGAGAGATTTGGGAGTTAATCCTTATTTCATTGTTTTACACATTTTTTGTTGTTTTTGTTTCTTTTCAACATACAGGTGTAGTGTATGCACAATACTCATAGTCGAGACAATCCCTTGACTCCATGTGATCCCGACATTCAGAGAACGTTGTGAAGAATGGATCAAGATAACGCTAATAATGCTACAAATGTTGCACTCAACTAGAATAATCAAGAACCAACACCACTTGAGAAGGTGAATCCACTCCCTCAAGATCAGCAAACAACTGCTAATGGGTGGAATCCTTGATCCTACGACAGTGGATGTCACAGGAGCAATCGTGTTGCCTCCTCTACCGAAAGATGATAAGTTTGTGATATTGAGTGGGTTACTGCAAATGTTGCAACATAGAGGGTTGTTCGTGGGCTTTCTATCAAAGGATCTGCATAACCATCTACACATTGTTGTCTTCATCTCTAAGAGCATGATGGGAAATCAAAATTTATCCATAGATGTCGTTGGGCTCCGTGTCTTCCCATTATCTCTCATAGGTGAAGCGACAATATGGTTATCCAAAATTACACATAGCTCTATCACTACATGGGAAAAATTGCAGAAAGCCTTTTTGGAGAGGTATTTTTCCAAGTTGAAGAAGCTGAAGGTTAAGGATCCGATCAACAACTTTGAGCAATTGCGTGGTGATTTCATGTAATGACTTGAAATTTTTTTAACTTCGTAATGGTTGGTCAAGGTTAGTGTTGAACTCGTCATGGTTGAGCTTTGGTAGTCATGGGTGGTATTTAAGTGGCCGGATTCAAAGGAATTGTTTTGGTGGAAGGTTGTAAGGCCGGTTAGGCAACATGGACTTTGAAAAAGCCATATATCTTGGTATGAGATGAACTGTGTGGGATATAATATATCAAATCGAAGCTCTTTGAGTTATATTCACAAAACAACTGGTTTCACTTGATTCGGAGTTTGGAGGTGGAAGTTATGGACTTTGCTATGAGGCTTCCCGTATTCAGAAGTATGCTGGAAAAAGGATTCGGAATGGAGTCCAAGTGAGGGACCATAGACCGTTTGGTGGTTCACGGTCCATGGTGTGTCCCTTGGGTTGTTCCAGTGGGCTTCCTTGGAGTTTGGACCAAGCCCCGAACCAAGTGGGACTCCATGGACCACTTCACGGTCCGTGTGAGCCTTCACGATCCGTGAAGGGCTTCCGTGAAGTGTTCCAGTGAGCTAGTCAAGGCTCGGGGCTGGACTCCGGACCAAGTGTTGATCCATGGACTAGTACACGGTCCGTGTGCATCTACACGGTCTGTGAGACCTCCCGTGAGTTGATCTAGAAAGTCCCCCGAGATTTCAAGCCGATGCCGAGACCAAGTGTGGTCTCACGGGTCCTTGAACCTGTACGCGACCCCTGGACAACCTTCCATGAGGCCCTGTTTTGTGATTCTATCCATTTTATTAATGGTTAATTCGTAAATTGGTTTAATCCCATGCCCCTTTTAGCCTTTCTAAAGTCTCCTAAAGCCCCCAAATCAAACTCTAATCCCCTTTTATTCATTCTAACACTCTTCAAACCTCACCAAAATTCTCTCAATTCTCTTGACCTCCATTGATGAAAGCTTGAAGAAAT